>JAOTQR010079496.1:0-10536 GCA_025774065.1 Solanum ossicruentum
CCACCGGAACCGACTCTATAGGAAGGACTTTGGACTCAACATCCCTAACCCTCACAAGATGATAAAGACACCCCTTAAAAATCAACTTTTAGGCTTTAAGGTAAGACATGATCTACCCTTGACTACCACATCACCACTTTCCCACTCAAGGACGGGTTCATTAGGGAATTGGAATTAACTCTACGGGTTCTACAATCAATAGAAGCATAATATGCATGCAACCAATCCATTCCAATAATGATATCAAAATCCACAATATCTAATTCAATAAAATCATAAGGCAAGATTTTATGCAAAATAGACACGGGATAATTTCTATAGACTCTTTTAGCAACAATGGACTCACCAAAGGGTATAGACACTTCATAAGATTCACACAACAATTTGGAATTAACAAGAAACGTTTTGGCAACAAAAGGCGTAATAAAAGAAAGAGTGGCAATCGGGTCTATCAATGCATACAATCAAAATCAATAACATTTAATGTAAAGGTGACGACATCGGGAACCTCATTCACCCTTTGTCTCCCTTGAAGAGCATAGAACGTATTTTGCCTTGGTGCACCCCCTTGTTGGCCTCCTTTTGTCCTTTGAACCAAATTTGCACCTTTGCCTTATGGACGACCATCTCCACCTTTGGGTTGAGCATGAGGACAATCAATAACCATGTGGCCAACTTTACCACAACCAAAGCAAGCATTTGAATTTCTCAAAACAGGACCACTATGATTCTTTCACACCTTGGACATCTAGGCTTTACTAGTCCTCTATTACCACCATGGAACCTTTGATAACCTCTTGTTGGAAGCATTTGATGACCCTTGGCCTTGGAACTTATGGCCTTGAGAAAACTGGCCACCCTTGGAATTTTGGAATCCACTTTCAAAATTGGCCCTCTTGGCCTCACCACTTCTTCTCTTTCTAAGCTTTTCCCCCTCTAGTTGTTTGGCATAAATCATGAGGCAGGAAAAATTTATATCACCCACTAACATGGTAGTTCAACATTCCTCATTCACCAAGTCAGATACATCCGACACAAACTTGTTCATCCTTGACCTTGGCTCGATAACCAATTGTGGGGAATACTTGGAGAGTTGATCAAACTTGAGGGCATACTCCCTCACACTCATAGACCCTTTCTTTAGATTCATAAATTCCATCATCTTCGCCTCCTTTAACTCAATAGGAAAGAACCAGTTAAGAAATGCCGCTTTGAATTCCTCCTAAGGGATAGCATCACCAATCCCCTTCTCTATCTTCTATTGAGTGAACCATATTTGAGCCACCGTTTTGAGTTTGTAGGCCGCCAACTCCACTTTTTCCTCTGAGTTGACACCTATAATGGACAACACCTTATACACCTCATCAATTAATTCTTGGGGGTCCTCATCCACCTTGGATCCATGGAACTCCGATGGGTTCATTCAAGTAAAATCCCTCACCCTTGAAGCCGGAGTAGGAGCATGAGGGTCTTGGGTCCCTTGGTTCAATTGATTCATCATGGTATGGGCCAACATAGTAATAGTATCTCGGAACTCATCATCGGCCACTCCCCCTCTTGAGGAGCGGGAGGGGCTGGTTGCTCCTTGGGTGCATGGGCTCTTCTTCCTCTTAGAATCGGCATGATCTAGAATAGCAAAGAACATTAGTTAGAGCAAAAGGCCTTACCTTACTTCTAAAGCACGATATAGATATTGAAGAAGGGAAATATTCCTTAAAATGCTTCATAGCCTCTTTCTCATAGTTGTGGTGCACTTCACAACTATGAACGAGACACTAATCATCGAGGTGTGTTGGATTCCAAGGACCATTAACAACCTATTTCTCTGATACTAATTTTTTCACGACCCAAGCCTAGGGCCTAAATATGACATGGCGAATGGGAACCCGAAGGAATCCAAATAAGCCTCTTAGCATATCAATCACACATCCTTGGTCACGGAAGTAAAGTAAACAATAACAAGAGATAATACAAAGGGAAAACGAGACTAAGAGAAGTCTTTATTATCATCAAAACATAGAGAGTCAAGCTTATAGCATAAATACATCAATTGTTCTAACAACACCTCTAAACATAGATTGGACCGGGGGCCAAGATACTCTCTGGGGTTACCCTCATAATGTCATATATTAAACATCGAGAAGTCTTAGACATAGTAAGAGAAAGTAGATAGTGTCCCCTAACTTGAGGACTCACCAAGCTTTTCTTCAAATAATCTCACTAGCCAAATAGAGGATGATCAAGAGGACATTTGGTTCCTACTTGGTGATATCATGTTGGCAAAAGTATGCGTTAGTACATTTGAATATACTAAATATGTAGGATGCAATGTAAGAAGACATAAGCCAATGTAGTCAAAATGCATAGTAATAGGCAATAGATAAGCATAATCTCAACATGGCATGCATGATCAATGCTTGAAGTAAAACATGTTTGTAGATCATTCAACTTGCATAGAATATAATACATGTTTAGGAAGAGACCTCAACCAATAAAAATTAAGACCAAGCGAGCTACAACTTGGAATCCAATGATTACCCTTTACTAGTAAAGAATTGGTATACTAAGAAGTGGTGTACTTGCCAAGGTAAACCATACTTCAACTTACGGACCTGTCCCATTTCAGAGAAGTAATCTTCCTTATGGGAGCTTGTCCTATTTCGGGAAGAATTTCATGAGAAACGTTTCCCTACAGGAGCCCGTCCCATTTCGGGAAGAATTTCAAGAGAAAGTGCACTAAATGGATCCAATAAATAGCAAGGGTGTAAAATAATCCTATGTTGGCACATAGTTCAAGGAAAGAGAGAAAACCCTCCATCCATCAGTACTAAGTCTAATGCCACGAAATACTTATAATAATCATAATTTAATAACTTGCAATAAACACGGATTCATGATATGAGTAGCTCTTAAACATACTTGACCTCTAATGGTGAGTCTAACTTGAAATATGAGAATAGATCATCATCATCAAACATTACCCTTTTATTAGCATCAAAGGCTCACAAGAGGTAAAATCGTGAAAATGGGGCTTAACATCATACTTGCATAATCATAGAAAATTTCATGAATTCATAACATACTTGATAGCCCATATTCATCATGAAGTCACTTGACTTAAAAAACATATAATTAACTTGAGAATTCATGACTTGACATTTTATCAAACACTCGGCGGGTATGTAATGCTTGTTCAAAATTATGTAATTCAAGAGTGAATTCATGTGATAAAACTCAATGTACATCAACCCACTAACATATTGCAAATCCCTCATGTGAGAGACCTTGAAATCAATCATCAAATCTAATAATAGATCATAGTTTCATAGCTCAAAACATACATAGTCTCAATAGACAAAACCAACATATTTCATGCTTGTAATCCATTATAAAATATACTCATAGATAATACAACTTGAAGACATGCAATTTTCATAAGATAGGAAGGTTGGGCACCATGGGTGAAAGGACCCAATGGTTGAAACCCACATACCTAAATTTGGGAATTACTTGATGTATACGTGAAGGAGACTTGAAGCTTGAATGGAGTTTTTGAGATCCAAAATTAAGCTTGAGACACTTGAATTTTGATGGAATATTTGGCTATATCTTGAAGAGGTTTCTAAGAAGGTATTGTCACGAGTCAAGCCTAGGACTTAGACGTGACACGGTGAATGGGGAACCCGAAGGAACCCAAAACAAGCCTTGTAACTTGTCATTACACATCCTTGGTCACGGAAGCATAGAAAAGACATAGAGATTAAGAATAGGGACAAAGGAGCTATGAGAAACGCTTGTATAAACATCATTTTCAAGAGTCAAGAGTCATGGCTCATAGTAAATACACAACATGTCCAACAAATACCTCTAATACATAAATAGAGTGGAGACCAAGACAAAGCTACTGGGCTCACCCTCATAGTTAATAGAACATAACAAAGTGTCTCAATAGAAATCAAGAGAAAGAACATAAACCAAGGTCCCCAAAGTGGATGACTCACCAAAAAGCTTGGAACAGCACCGTCTAACAACGTGGAGAAGGAGGATGATCAACTTGAGCACCGGTCCCTAGATGGTGATATCATGTAGGCAAGAGTATGTGTTACTACATTTGAATGTACTAAGTATGTGGGATGCAATGCAACAAGAGATAGGCGTCATGATCAATATGCATAACATTAGGTAGTAGGCATAATATAGCAATATGACATGTACGATCAATGCATAAGTAAAGCATCCTTAAGTAACCCATGCTCATATAAGGTATCATATGTGAATAATAGACCAAGCTAGATTTCCAAGGTATAAACCTGTTGGGGTTAGTGATGATGTCGCCCCATCACTTAGGTGGATGAGTAGGAACCCTCATCTCGGTTAGTGATAATGCTGCCCCATTACTAGGTAGAGAAGTACTAACCCTTCTTTCAATTATCCGGGTTCCTATCCCCCCAGATCGGGCGTGGTCTAATGCAATACTTTATATAGAGTTCATCATAGGCATAAACTCACTTTATTGTTATAAAATCAATCATATCATAATATATAATCTCCTTTCATCATCATAACATCATTCACATCATAACTCATGCTTTTGACCTTCAATTCCTCAAGAAACCTTAGCCGAACATTTTATCAAATACTTGGGTGTGTAATGGGGGTAAAAGACCATACAATTTAGAGATGAAATCATGCAAGAAAATCTGTTGTAAAACCATCAATAAACACCGTGCAACACCCCCAAGACATTCACATCAAAACCCCACATCAAATCCAACATTAGATCCAAGATTTAGAGCTCAAAACATGCTAAAACAACCATACTTTCATGAACTAAATCATTGTGCAGTAAATTCCTTAATACACAAGAACCCTATGTAAAATTAACTTTAAATGATGCAATATTAGTACAAAAGAGGCTTAGGCACCATAGGTGAAAGGACCCTATGGTTCAACACCACATACCTTAGCTTTGGAGAAGTCCTTGGTGAAGTTTGAAGATGGAGGCCTGAAGCTTGAAGAGAATCATTACATACAGATGAGGGTTTTGAGTCTTGAAATTTGGAGTGTAAATATGGCTAAGTGTTTTGGAAATATTGGGAAATGTTTAGGATGATATAAGGGTGAAATTTGACTAAGTATAGATAAAAACACGTTTGGGAAACTTGGGCCCAACACTTAGAATATTTTAGACCGCACAAGAAAACACTGTTAGGCACAAACACATCTCCGCATCGCGGAGAGGACACGGAAAGAAATTTATACTAAAGCGCACCCAAGGCGCGTCACGGGGTCATCGCGAACAGCTCACTGGAAATCGTCCCTTAAAGATTTATAATTGCTATTCTTTCACTCTTAAATCAAGACTAGACCCTTTTTCACCTAATTTTGACCCCCTAATCACAAATATGAAGTTGGATTTTCAAAATATTGAATGAAATTATAGATATATGGAAATCCAAATTTCAGGCATTCCAAGGAACATTTTAGGCACTTTTTTGGGGGTCGTTTCAACATCTCCCTCTTGGGAACATTCATCCCCGAATGTAAAAGAGACATACAAGACAAGAGTAATCATGAACAAATTAGCCCCAACAAGAATACAAGATAACATGTAAAACACCATTTTCAAAATCTCAACATAAGTGTAAAATCGTAATAAGTTTACGAACTTAAACATGAATGCATATGAATGACATAGGGGCTGAAATGTAAGACTTGAAGTCACATATGGGTCTTCAGATTAGTACCTTAGACTTGAGTGGAGTGGAAAAGATAAGGATACTGCTTTTGCATGTCCGCTTCGGCCTCCCAAGTAGCACTTTCGACTTGTTGGTTCCTCCAAAGGACCTTAACGGATGCCACCTCTTTGTTCCTCAATCTCTTCACTTGCCTATCCAAGATCTGAACTAGAACCTCCTCATAAATCAAGTTATCCTCAACAACATCCATATCATCAAGAGTTATAATGGCATTAGGATCACCAACTCATTTTCTCAACATAGAGACATGAAACACTGGATGAACCAAATTCATTTCACTAGGCAACTTCAACTCATAAGTTACCTTGCCAACCCACTTAATCACCTTATAAGGACCAACATACCTTGGACTCAACTTTTCCTTTTACCAAAATGGACTACACCTTTCATTGAAAAAACCTTTAAATAAACCCAATCACCTACTTGGAATTCTAGGTCTCTCTTCTCACATCAGCATAGGATTTTTGGCGACTTTAGACTATCCTCAACCTTTACCTAATCATCTTAACCTTCTCAAGAACCTCCATAAATAGATCAGGCCCTACTAAATCCACCTCTCTAACCTCAAACTAACCCACCGTGATCTACAACATCTCCATAAAGAGCCTCAAAAGGAGCCATACTGATGCTAGAGTGATAGTCATTGTTGTAAGCAAACTCAATCAATAGAAGATGGTCATCCCAACTATCTTTAAGATCCAACACAAAATCCCTATGCATGTCCTCAAGTGTTTGAATTTTCCTTTTGGCTTGGCCATCCATTTGAGGGTGGAAGGCCTTAATAAGGTAAACATTGGTACCAAGGCCACTTTGAAATGACCACCAAAAGTGTGAAGTGAATTATGCACCCCGGTTCGATATAATGGAGTAAGGAACCCTATATAACCTTACTAACTCATGAATGTACAACCTTGCATACTCTTCAGCCCTATACGTAGTCTTGACCGGTAGAAAGTGAGCCGACTTCATCATACTATCAACCACCACCCATGTGGAATCAAAACCCTTCCTAGTATTGGGCAACCCAACTATAAAATCCATGTTAATCACCTCCCACTTCCAAGTAGGAATCTTTATGTATTGGGTTAGGCCACCCAGCCTTTGATTTTGAGCTTTGACTTGTTGACAACTATGGCAACCGAAAACAAATTTGGCAATGTCCCTTTTCATGCCTCCCCACCAATGCACATCCCTCAAGTCTCATATATTTTGGCGGAATCGAGGTGAATAGAATAAGAAGAGTTATGGGCCTCATCAAGAATTCTCTCCCTCAAACCATCCATGCATGGCACACACAACCTACCTTGGTAGCTAAGGGCCCCATCTCCCCCTTGGGATAAAACCTCTATTTTGCCCTCTTTCACTAAGGCCTTTAATTCAAGCAAGGAGGAGTCCAGGACTTGTTTTGCTATCACCTCATCAACGAAAGAAGATTTAGAACCATCAACAACAATAATATCATTACCCACATCTTCCAACCTCACCCCTAATCTAGCCAATCTATGCACCTCCCTAGACATCTCCCTATCACCACCATCCACATGAGTTAGGCTACCCATGGACACCTGACTCAAAGCATTTGCCACAATATTTGCCTTACTCAGATGGTAATGCACACTCATGTCATAGTCCTTAAGGAGTCCTAGTCACCTTCTTTGTCTAAAGTTAAGATCTTTTTGTGTGAAGACATATTGAAGGCTCTAATGATCGGTGAAGACATCCACACGTACACCATACAAATAATGTCACCAAATCTTTAGTGCAAACATCACGGCAGCTAATTCAAGATCATGGATAGGGTGGTTCTTTTCATGCACCTTGAGTTGCCTAGAACCATAGGCCATGACTTTACTATTTTGTATTAGCACACAACCTAAACCCATTCTAGATGCATTACAATACACCATAAAACCCTCAAGCCCATCCGGTAATGACAATATAGGAGCGAACACAAGTCTATCTTTTAATGTTTGGAAGCTTTACTCACATTTATCGGTCCATACAAACTTCACCTTCCTTTGAGTCAATTTTGTCATAGGAGAAGCAATGGAGGAGAATCCATTCATAAACCTTCTATAGTAACCCGCAAGGCCCAAGAAACTCCTAATATCCAACGAAGTTAATGGAAAAGGTCAATTCCATATCATATTGGTCTTCTTAGGATCCACCTTAATGCCATCACCCGACACCACATGGCCCAAGAATGCAACCTCCCCAACCAAAACTCACACTTGTCATATTTAGCATACAATCTCTCCTCCCTCAATCTTTGTAACACAACCCTCAAATGGTCTATATGCTCTTCGCTAGTATGAGAATAGATCAAAATATTGTCAATGAAGACCATAACAAGGGTCTCTAAGGTAGGGTTTGAACACCTTATTCATTAGATTCATAAAGATGGCCAGTGAATTACTCAACCCACAGGACATTACCACAAATTCATAGTGCCCAAATCTAGTCTGGAAGGCCGTCTTGGGAATATCACACTCCCTCACCCTTATTTGATGGTACCCGGACCGAAGATCAATCTTAGAGAAAAAGCTAGACCTTGCAATTGGTCAAATAAGTCATCAATTCTTGGAAGAGGATATCTATTCTTTATAGTAACCCTACTGAGTTGCCGGTAGTCAATTCACATCCTAAGTAAACCCATTTTTCTTCTTCACAAACAACACCGGTGTGCCCCATTGGGATTGGCTAGGTCTAATAAATTCCTTTTCCAACAAATCTTTCAATTGTTCCTTTAACTCCTTCTACTCCACCAGGGCCATACGGTAAGGGGACATGGAGATAGGTTAAGTGTCGAGAAGAAGATCTGTGCCAAAATCTATCTCCCTTTTGGGAGGGACACCGGGAAGGTCATTTGGGAAAACATCAAGGAACTCACTTACAATCGGAACTGACTCAATGGAAGGGAATTTGGAATCCATATCTTTAACCCTCACAAGATTATACAAGCACCCCTTGGAAATCAACCTATGGGCTTTAATGCATGAGATGAACCTACCCCTTACTACCACATCATGACTTTCCCATTCAAGGATGAGTTCTTTTGGTAATTGAAACTTGACCCTATGGGTTCTACAATTAATAGAAGCATAGTAGGCATACAACCAGTCCATCGTAAGAATAATATCAAAATCAACCATAACTAATTCAACAAGATCATAAGGTAGGATTTTATGCAAGATGCAAATAGGATAATTTCTATACATCCTCTTAGCAACAATAGATGCACTAATAAGAGTAGACACTTCATATGACTCATGCAACAACTCCGACTCAACATGGAACTTTTTAGCAACAAAAAGGGTATCAAAGGAAAGGGTGGCACCTGGATCAATCAAAGCATACACACAAGATCAAAGATTTTTAATATACCGGCAATGAGATCGAGAATCTCACCAACCCTTTTCCTCCCATGCTAAAACAACCATACTTTCATGAACTAAAATCACTGTGAAGTAAATTCCTTATTACATAAGATCCATATGTAAAATCAACTTTAAATCATGCAATATTAGTAAAAATGAGGCTTAGGCACCATGGATGAAAGGATCCAATGGTTCAACACTACATACCTTAGCTTTGGAGAAGTCCTTGGTGAAGTTTGAAAATGGAGGCTTGAAGCTTGAAGAGAATATTTAAATCCGAATGAGGGTTTTTAGTCTTGAAATTTGGAGCGTAAATATGGATAAGTGTCTTGGGGATTATTGGAAAATATTTAGAATGATATAAGGGCGAAATACGACCAAGTATAGATAAAAACACGTTTGGGAAACTTGGGCCCAATCTTAGAATATTTTTGACCACACAGGAAAACACTGCTAGGAGAAAAATACATCTTTGCGTCGCAGAGAGGAATTTATTCTAAAGCGCGCCCAAGGCGCATCATGAAGGCATCGCGAGCAACTCATTAAAAAGCATCTCATAAAAATTTATAATTGCTATTCTTTCACTCTTAAATCAAGTTAAACCCTTTTTCACCTAATTATGACCCCTTAATCACAAATATGAAGTTGAATTTTCAAAATAACGAACGAATTTTTAGATATATGGAAATCAAAATTTTTGGCATTCTGAGGCACATTTTGGGCACTTTTTTGGGGCGTTGTTTCAGGTCTTGAGTGATATGGAGTTGAAAAATGGCTAAGTATAGGTGTTTTTACGCATAACAGGGTATGAGGCTATGACCCCAAGGCTCGTGGAACGAAATAAGAAACTAAGGAAAATAATTTATGTCTCCGTGCCAGGCTCTGAAAATCGTAAATTTGCGAAAATTATTTTTCATTATGGATCCTCTAAAATTGAGGTTATATCCATTTTCCACTCAATTTTGCCCCTGATCACGAATATTAAGTCGAATTTTCGATATCAAGCATGAATTTTGAGATATATGAAAATTATGATTATGGGCTTTTCCGAGGCATATTTTTAGGGTGTTTTATCCACCAAACTATTTTGGCAAAGAGACAATTTTTTCATTGGCGGCTGCAGTAGGTAAACTCTTGCAAATAGATATGGCAACCAAGAATAAAATCAGATCTAGTTGTGCGACGGTGAAGGTTGTGGTAGATTTTCTTGGTGAATTCCCAAAAGAATTTATCTTGGTTTCAGGAACAAAACAACTGGAAAAATCAAAGAGAAATTGATTGACATTAAGTAAGATTACATCCCAAAGTATTGCAAAAACCGTAAGCTTCAAGGACATGATAAAAAGAATGTCATATTATGCACTTGGATTTATATACGAAATAGGAAAAGGAAGTAAAGG
>JAOTQR010079497.1:0-10533 GCA_025774065.1 Solanum ossicruentum
AGGTGCGGATAGTCAGTAAAACAGAGGAAGCTCTGCCGAAATTTTGGTAGAATTCGTACACGTAAGGATGGAGTTTGTGTTTGAACGTTGGTCTAGGTGTCTAAACGACACTAGTCATGGCCCCGGGGTTGGTTCGTGAAACGTATAAACAAAGATAAAGGGACTAAAGGATGTCTTTAATAGCATAAATCATCTAAAGAATCAAAGATCAAAGAATGATTACTTAACTAATCCAACAACACCTCTAACATAGATTGGGTAGTGGCCAAGACACTTCCTGGGCTCATCCTTTTAGTGTCAAAGTTCAACATAAGAGATAACAAAAGTAGGAGTGCAAAATTTGTGTCCATGATCTTCAGGACTCGCCACTAGCTATTCTTCAAGATTACCAACTAACCATGGGGAGGATGATCATGAGGGGCTCCGGTTCCTACATGGTAACATCATGTAGGAATAGAGTATGCATTAGTACATTTCAATATACCAAGTATGTAGGATGCAATGCAACAAAAGATATGCAACATAATCAAAATGCATACACATAAGAGATAATATATTAGCAACATGGGGATCAATGCTTGAAGTAAAATATACTTATATAGAACATAATACATGTGTAAGAAGAGACAATCATCATAGACAAAGCAAACTAGCACTTGGAATCCAAGGCTTACCACCCCCTTGGAAGGTGATTGAGGTATCTACCCCTCAATTAGTAGTACGGGCTTACCACCTTAGGCAATTGAGGTATCTATCCCTCAATTGGTAGTACGGGCTTACCACCCCCCAATAAGACGATTGAGGTATACACCCCTCAATGTGGTAGTACAGGCATAACACCCCCCGACAAGATAATATAAGCATAGCACCCCCTCAACAAGGTGTGGTCAACTTGCAACACTATAGATACTTTTTAAGAAATTAGCACATTCTTACATTCCTTTCATCATCATAAAGTCACTTAGCTCATAATCCATGCGATAGACCTTTAATAACTCAAGAATTCTTAACTGGACATTTTATCAAACACTTGGCGGATGTGTAATGCTGGTTCAAAATCGTGAAATTTAAGAGTGAAATCATGTGAGAAAACTTATGTAAATCAACCCACCAACACTTAGTAACACCCTTATGCAAGATGCATCGAAACCCCTTATTAAATCTCATAATAAATTATAGGTTCATAGCTTAAAATGTGCTTAAATAGTCAAAATTTCATGAAACCCCAACATGGTGCATAATCAATTCATAATAAGAAATACTCATAGATAAATCAACTTGAAAACATGTAATTTACTTAAAATAGAAGGTTAGGCACCATAGGTGGAAGGACCCAATGGTTGAAACCCACATACCTCAACTTGGAGATTTCCTTGATGAATATTGGAATGGAAACTTGACGCTTGAATGAATTCTTTGTGATTCAGAATGAGTTTGGGATACTTGATTTTGAATGAAATATTTGGCTAAGTGTTTGAGAGGGTTTTGGGGAATGTCTTGAATGATATGGGGTTGAAAAATGACTAAGTATATGTTCTTTTATGCATAGAAAGACTTAGTCCCAAGACCCCAAGGCCTTGGCCCAAAGTAGAATAACTGGCAACAAAAATGTACAGGTCCACGCCCTGGTTGCGTAGCACCAGGGGCGCAGATCGATTATATTTTTTTCTCAATTTTGTAAAATCAAATTTTGACATGGTTTCTTTAAATCGGGGTTATATCAATTCCCCACTCAATATTTTCCCCTGATCACGAATATCAAGTGGAATTTTGATATCACACACGGATTTTGAGAAATATGAAAATTACGATTTTGGACATTTTTGAGGCATATTTGCTGGTACTTTTTGGGGTGTTTCAGTATCTCTCCCTTGGGAAGATTCATCTCTGAATATCAAGAAAGCATACATAAGAAGAGTAATTATGAAGGAATTAACCGAACAAGAATGCACCAATGTTCTTAAACACCACTTTCAAAAATCTCAACATAAGTGTCAAAATCACAATGAATTTATCAACATAAACATGAACACATGCAAAGGACATAAGGGATGAAACATAAGACTTGAAATCACATAGGGGACTTGAATTAGTACCTTAGACTTGAGTAGAGTGGCAGAGATAGGGATATCACTTTTGCATGTCCGCCTCGGCTTCCCATGTGGTAATTTCAACTTGTTAATTTCTCAAAAGAACCTTGACGAAAGCAACATCCTTATTCCTCAACCTTTTCACTTGTCTATTAAAATTTCTATCAGAACCTCTTCATAAGTCAAATTTTCTTCATGGACTATTTGGAGGGCCGTGTGAATGGCCTTAAACTTGAAATGACTATTTTTGGCCTAAGTGTAGTTACATGGCCAGTCATATGTCTCCTGTGACTTGATACGAGCCATATAGCCCTCTGTGGAATTGATTTCGTAAAATTTTTATAAGTATGGGATCTTCAAGCTAAAGCTAGGTTCACCTACAAAACTTCATTACAGGTCTCCTACATCAAGTTAAGTTCGAAGGCATTCCATTCGCTAAGTTTTTCATAAGAACCGATAGAAGGGTTAAATTTAAATGGTCATATCTCTTAGAAAAAAATGAACTAGGTGGCACATAAAAAATTAAATCTCTTTGAATTAGCTTTCCAAAACACTTGGTTTCACCTCATTTCGAGTTCATAACATGAAGTTATTTCCTTTTTTGTAAATCTGTCTGAGCTAGACGGGAGGATTCACGACCTGTGAAGCTAGGTGTGAGATATTGTGGATAAAATTTTTAAGGGGTGTTTTATTGATGTATTCTTGATATTTTGACCCATCCCCAAGGATTTTAAAGACCTTTAAATCCTCCTTTATATTTCTAAACCTCTCCTACACTAATTCCAAAACCCTCATTCAAGACTAATTCACTCAATTCCCTTTGTAATCTATTCAAAGGAACTCTTGAAGACATTCAACTTGGGAACAAGAGAACCTAATTCGTCTTCTAATTCTTTTGGGTTTCTTCATCTTGGTGTAGGTATGTGGGTTTAATCCTTAATTCCTTCCAATCAAGGAGACCCAAATCTTTTCAATCAAATTTCATGAATTGAAGCTCTCTTTGAATATGAGTTTCAATTATTTAGATTTATTAAATTAAATTGATATATGGATTATACATATTTTATGATTTTAAGTTACCTTAATCCCTATTATGATGATTTACATTGAGTTTGTGAAATTATGAATATGCATGTCCCCTTTTAAGGCTTGTTTATGCATGGGTGATTATACTATGAATTTAAATGTGGTTTTAATTATGTTTTCTCTTGAATTTTATATTATATTGTTGATTTTAGATTGAATCTTAACTACCCATACTTTCGTCACATCATTCGTGACATTTACATTCATGACGCTGGATTTTCATAGAAATTATGAAGTGGGTTAAGTCCAATTATGTTCTATGATAAGATTTTTATAAGAGATTGGTTATTATAAGAATGTGATCACATACATGTCTATGATTATGTCTCTTGGAGCATTATGGGTGCTTGCACAATTATGTATTTATGAAATGTATTCCTATGCATGAGTCTAATAAATTATGATTACGATTTGGCATTTGAGCCTAATTATGAATTATTATGAATAATATTTGTCCTTTTGGCCTAAGAAGGCATTGAAATATTTTGATGAGACTTACTCCTCTTAAAAGCATGTGTGTGTGTGTATGTGTGTATATATATTATAAGTGTTCTTGTGCATTGACAACTTAGTATCGATGGATTAAGAGAGTGCTATCTTTCCTAGAACTATGTGCCTAACATAGGTTACGTGAAATCCTATCCAAAATAGGATATGTTCCCATAAGGAAGGTTGCTTTATACGAAATGGGATAGATTCTCGTAAGCTGAAGTATAATGTGACATGATAAGCTATATGTGAAAATCCTATCCGAAATGGGATATGTTCCTGTAAGGAAGGTTGCTTTATATGAAATGGGATAGGTTCCTGTAAGTTGAAGTATGGTTTACCTTTGGCAAGTAGACCATATTTTTACCAATGAGGGAATTTCATCGGGATTCCAAGTAGTAGTTCGCTTGGCCTTATCCATGTTGGTTGAGGCTACATCCGCACTATATATGGGCATCATTTGCATTTCATGCATCATGAATTTCATAGCATCTTGTTATACTACATTCCTTGCTACATATATCTCTTCCTATATTATGTGACTTTGCTATCTAACATTGTATGCAGGTTTTGGTAAGTTACATATATTGCACCCTGCATACTTAGTAAAGTCAAATGTACTAACGCTTACTTTTCCTACATGATCTCACAATGTAGGAACCGAAGACCACGATAATCTACCATACGACTTTAGCTGGGATCTTAAGTTTTGACTTGTTGTGGTGAGTCCTACCTTCCAAGGACAAGCCACCATTCCTCTATCTTATGTAGCTTTTGCTTATGCTATCTTTATTAAGAGTGAGGCCGAACATATCTTGACTGTCGTCCCATCTTATGACTAGAGGACATTATTAGACATCTTGTGGACTTTTATTGGATCTATGTGTTATGTGTTGCATTTGGAGCTTATAATTATGGATATCTTTTGGATATGGCTATCATGGGTTTGTTATGAGGATTATGATATTTATGTATGTTTGATGTGGAAATGTGGAAGATCCTAAGTCCTGAATGGCTCTCATAGAGTGAGTCATACTTACCTTCCCCGTAGTCTTTATGTGTTACATGTTATGTGAATCTATGTTGATCCCTTTCCCTATGATATCCCCATAGCATGAGTCCTACTTTCCCATCCCTTAGAACTATATGTTTATTTTTTAATATGCTTTTGAAACGATGATGTGAATTTTGGATACTTTGAGGCTTGTATGGGTACTCTCAGGTTCCCATTTACTATGTCACTCCTAGACCCTAGGTCCGGGTCGTGATAGAGATGGTATCAGAACACTAAGTTTATAAATGGTCCTTGGAGTCCAACATGCCATGTCAAGTAGATTCGTATTCATGGGTGTGAAGCGCATCACATCTCATGGTAGGAGGCTACAAGGTGTTTTAGCAAAATGTTTCACTTTATCATGATTCTTATCATGCCATGTAACATGTTTTAAGATTTCCTACCTCCATACCTCCTTATCGAATAAGGAGAGTTATTTTGGGCTTGTAATATAATCCAAACAAAGGAGGATTTTGTAACCAATACTATAGATGAGGTCAAGAGGGAGTTGGTGAAAGATGTGCATTTTTAACAAGCTTGGTCCTTTAGGTATTCGAAAGTTTTCTTGGGTTGGCTGATCATGATGGATGGTTTCTGATCTATTTCATCTCTATTGAACATGTTGACTCAAAAGGGGACAAAGTTTGCAAGGTCGCATGGGTATAAGAATAGTTTCTAGGCATTGAAAAAACAATTTACATTGGAACTTGTTTTGACTTTACCATATAGGTTGGATGGGTTGGTGGTGCATGGTGATGCTTCTCAGATTGGGTTGGGTTGTGCACGTATGCAACATGGTCAGGTGATATCTTATGCATCAAGGTAATTGAAAGTGCATGAGAGTAATCACCCAACTCATGATCTTGGGTTAGCGGCAGTGGTGTTAGCCTTGAACATTTGGATACACTATTTGTGAGGGGTGCATGTTGAAGTTTTCACCAATCATAAGAGTTTGCAATTGTGTTCACTCAAAGAGACCTTAACTTGAACAAAAAGAGAAAGTTAAAACTCCTAAAGGTCTATGACATGGGTGTATGACCTCATCTCGACAAGGAAAACACTATAGTTGACACTCTTAGTGGGCTATCTATAGGAAGTGTGGCTCATGCTACTGAAGGGAAAGGAGAGTTGACAAAGTATGTTTACCATTGGGGCAGATTAGGTGTTAGGCTGGCCAACTCCAATGATGGTGGTATCCATGTTAGGAATGGGTCAAATCTTTGTGGATGTGGATGTTATATGAAGGTAACACTTAGAGCCACCGTTGGTTGAGTTAAAAACTTTGGTTGCAGAAAAGAAGATAGAGGTTTTCTCCTAAGGGGGAAATGGTGTAATTTAGTACCAAGATTGATTGTGTATTTCCAATGTCTATGTTCTTAGGGAGGTGATCATGATTAAGGCCTATAACTCTCATTATTCGATTCACCCGAGATCTACTAAGAGGTATTAGGGTTTGACAGAAGTGCATTGGTCGTATGGTTTGAAGAGGAATATAGCCATGTTTGTATTTGTATGCCTAGTTACTGATAAATGAAGGTAGAACACCAAAGACCCGCTGGTTTGACTCAAGATATTAAAATTTCTACTTGGAGGTGGGAAGAGGTAGACATGCACTTTGTGGTTGGTTTGCCTCGGACCCGAAAATAATTTGATTCAATTTGGGGTATTGTTGACCGGACTGTCAGCTCACTTCTTATCGGTTCAGACTACTCTTAATGTTGAAAATAAATTCCAACTTATGTAATTTGGAGTTGGTTGATCGGATGGTATGCGTACTTTAATTATTTTGTATTGTGGTACCTGACTTATTTTGAACTTTTGGAAATCATCTCAAAGAGGGCCTTGGCACTAAGGTGAAGTTAAGTTCCACTTTTCATCCTCAATCGTTGCACAAGCCGAGAGGACAATTCAAACTTTGGAGGACATGCCAAGGTCTTGTATGTTGGAATTCAAGGTTAATTTTGTGATCATCCATTACTTATTGAGTTTGTTTACAACAATAGCTTTCAAGCTATCATTGGTATGACACTATTTGGGTCTTTGTGTCATAGAAAGTGTAGGTATTTGGTGGGATGGTTTGAGTTAGATCATATGACTTCTATAGGCTTGGATTTAGTGTTGGAGGCTATGGAAGAGTGGGATTAGTTAAGGAAAAGTTGAAGACAGTTCAAAGTCATCAAAAGTTATATTTGGTGGTTGGAAAGAGGGATCATGAGTCTCGTATTAGTGATTTGGTGTATGCAAAAGTCTCACCTAGGAAGGGTGTGATGCATTTGGAAAGGAGGAAAAGTTAAGTTCTCGGTATGTAGGCCCTTATAACAGTGTTGAGCGATTTGGGAATATGGCCTATAGATTGGATTTACACCCGGGATTGAGTTCTATTCATTTGGTTTTCTATGTGCCAAAGTTGAGGAAGTTGGTTGGTGATACGAGTACTATTGTGCCTTCGAATGGTGTAGAGGTTGAGAAGAACTTGACTTATGAGGAAGTTTCAGTCGATATCTTGGATGGGAGAAAGGATAGGCTTCACAAAAGGGTCAATATATTGAGAGTGCTACGTGGGAAGTGGAATCAAGTATGATGCAATGCTACCTCTATCCTTTCCACTCTACTCAAGCTTTTGGTATTAGGTTCTTCCTATTATGAATGATCCTAATTCATTCATTCTTGAGTCTCATGACATGACATGCATACATGTGTACAAAAATGATCTATTTTGTGATGTTTTAAAACATTTGAATACGTTTTGATATGAGATTCAATGACTTGAAGATTTTCAAATGACGAAGTATGCATTCTACCTTGTGTTTAGAAGTTTCATGTTCTAAGTCAAGCCTTTCTATCCTTTTTCTACCACGTTCAAGGATGAATGCTCCCAAGGGGGAGATGATATAATGACATGAATAGTGCATGACTTCATTTAAACTTGAGGATTTCATTTTTGGACAAAATTTGACAAACTGTCATCTCAAGGGAGACTACACGGCCCGTGTGAGGTCACACGACTCCTGTGGCCCTCCGTGGAGTTGATTTCGTAAAATTTTTCTAAGTATGGGATCTTCAAGCTCAAGCTAGTTTCACTTTCAAGACTTCAATTCAAGCTCATATATGTTGTTTAAGACAATCATGGGTCTCCTACATCAAGTCGAGTTCTAAGGCATTCCATTGGCTAAGTTTTCATAAGTACCGATATAAAAGTCAATTTTAAAGCAGAATATCTCTTAGGAAAAATGAAATGGGTGGCCCACAACTTATTAAATTAGAGCTCGTTGAGTTAGCTTTCAAACACGCTTGGTCTCACCTTATTTCGAGTTTGGAGCAAGAAGTTCTGACCTTTTTCATAAAATCTGTTTAGGCTAGAAAGGAGGCTTCACAACCCGTGAAGCTAGGCGTAAGATGTTGTGGGTAAACTATAAAGGGGTGATTTACTGAGGTATTTTGATGTTTTGATCCATCCCCAAGGCTTTTTACAACCTTTAAACCCTTCTTTATAATCCTAAACCTCTCCTACACTAATTCCCAAACCTTCATTCAAGACTAATTCACTCAAACCACTCTATAATCTATTCCAAGGAACGCTTGAAGATTTTCAACTTGGGAGCAAGAGGACTCAATTCTTCTTCAAATTCATTTGGGTTTCTTCATCATAGTAGAGGTATGTGGGTTTGATCCTTGATTCCTTCCAATCAAGTAACCCAAATCTTTTCAATCAAATTTAATGAATTTAAACTCTCTTTGAATATGAGTTTTCATTATTTAGATTTATTAAATTAAATTGACGTATGGGATGTACATATTTCATTATTTTATGTACTTTAAGCCAAATTTTGATGATTTATATTAAGTTTATGAAATAATGCATGTCCCCATTTAAGGCTTGTTTATACATGGGTGATTATTCTATGATTTTAAATGTTGGTTCAATTATGACTTCTCTTGAATTTTATATTATATTGTTAATTTTAAATTAAATCGTAATTATCCATATTTTCCTCACATCCTTCATGGAATTTTCATTCATGACATTTGATTTTCATAGAAATTATGAAGTGAGTTAAGCCCTATTATGCTCTATGATATGATTTTGATAAGATATTGGTTATGACAAGAATGTGATCACATACATGTCTATAATTATGGCTCTTGGAGAATTATGGGTACTTGCATCATTATATATGTATGAATGAGTTATTCCTATGCATGAGCTTTACGAATTATGATTATGATTTGGAATTTAAGCCTAAATACGAATTATTATGAATAATATTTGCCTTTTAGGCCAAATAATGCATTGAAATGTTTTGATAAGACTTACTCCTCTTGAAAGCGTGTATATTTATGCTATGAGTATTCTTATGGGATGATGACTTAGCACCAATGGATTGAGGGAGTTCTCTCTTTCCTAGAACTGTGTGCCTAACATAGGTTATGTGAAATCCTATCCGAAATGGGATATGTTCCAGTAAGCAAGGTTGCTTCAAACGAACTGGGATAGGTTCCCATAAGGTGAAGTATAATGTGAGATGATATGCTATATGTGGATAGGTTCCCATAAGATGAAGTATAATGTTACAGGATATGCTATATGTTGAAATCCTATCCAAAATGGGATATATTCCCGTAAGGAAGGTTGCTTCATCCGAAATGGGATAGGTTCTCGTAATGTGAAGTATGGTTTACCTTTGGCAAGTAGACCACCTCTTTATCAATGAGGGAATTTCATCGAGATTCCTAGTAATAACTCTCTTAGTCTAACCCATGTCGGTTGAGGTCACATCCGCACTATATATGAGCATCATTTGTATTTTATGCATCATGAATTTCATAGCATCTTGTTGTACTACATTCTTTGCTATATACATCTCTTTCTATATTATGTGTCTTTGTCATCTAACATCGTATACAGGATTTGGTAAGTTACATGCATTGCTCCTCGCATACTTACTACATTCAAATGTACTAGCATATAATTTTTCCTATATGATCTCACCATGTAAGGACCGAAGACTACGATTATCCATCGTATGACTTTAGCTAGGATCTCAAGCTTTGGCTTGTTGTGGTGAGTCTTATCTTCCAAGGACAAGTCACCATTTTGATATCTTATATACCTTTTTCTTATGCTACATTTACTTGAGGGTGAGCCTAGGACATGGTTTGGGCCCTATCCCATCTTATGATAAGAGGCATTGTTCGATATCTTGTAGACTCTTGTCAGATCTACGTGTTATATGTTATATTTGGAGCTTACGGCTATGGATATCTTTTGCATATGGCTATTATGGATTTGTTATGAGGATTGTGATATTTATGTATGTTTGATGTGGAAATATGGAATTCCTAAGTCCCAAATTGCCCTTATAGAGTGAGTCATACTTACCCGCCCCTTAGTTTTTATGTGTGACATGTTATGTGAATCCATGTTAATCCCTTTCCCAATGATATCCCTATAGCATGAGTCCTACTTTCCCATCCCTTAGAACTATGTGTTTACTATTTGAATTTGCTTTTGAATCGATGATATAAATTTTGGATACTTTGAGGCTTGTTTGGGAACTCTCGAGTTCCCATTCGACATGTCACTCCTAGATGATAGGTCTGGGTCGTGACAGGTACAATACAAAATCTGATATGGGCCATGGAAAAGTTATGGCCCACCTGGTAACTTGTGGAAAATGTCCTAAAAGTCCATGTTTCTGGTCCCAAATTCTACGGACCAATCTATAGATCGTAGATTGTGTTAGAACCCGTAAGTCCTTAATTGGTTCAATTTGGTAAAGTTTGGGACCAAATGTAAATTTTCTTTGAAGTGTA
>JAOTQR010079498.1:0-10532 GCA_025774065.1 Solanum ossicruentum
TGAAATAACCTAGACTTTGTGCATTTCTTTGATTGGGGTTTTGCATGTATTGTTTATTTCCCTTCATTTTGATTGTTTTTTGGTGGTGGCCAACACTAAATCCCGCCTACTATCATGATCCTGACCAAGGGTGTGACGAATAGGAAAAGAGAAGTAATTGACAAGATTCGATTGGTGTGTTCTCATCTAATCAATCAAACCTTATTAAGAGGAGGTTGACTGGAACAATGAGTAACGATTAGTAGGCAAACCATGGTTGCCGACCATGCGCCATGGTGAAATTCGACCTTTACCTTCACAAGAGGGTCGGAAGAACCTAAATTACCATCCTGTATGCGAACTCTCAATTAGAGTTATGTTGTCTAGGGTAATTGAGTCAACGAAACATGGGGAACACAATTCCAAGCTGTCCCTAAATTTGAGTGTCTTCCCGCATAGTTAGTTTTAGTTTTATTTTTGTTCTTGAATTACAAAGAAAACCCCCCATATAGAGATTTTAGTAATCGATGCTTGAAATGATTGGTAGTGGATCTCTATAGTCAAGCCATATATTCCTTGTGGATTCGACTCTAACCTTCGGTTAGGTTAATTGCTGACAGCGATCGCATTCTTATTGGAGAGTGAACATCATCAAAAATTTGGCTCAGGTTAGCACACTAGCAATGTATCACTGATAAACTCTCAAGGATTGAGCGTATGCTTGAGCAAGTACTTACTAAAACCAATGAACAAGAAGAGGTTATACAGGAGATCAAATTTGATGTTATCAAAGTGAACTATAAGGTGGACCAACAAGCAATGGCAATATAGAGACTTGATGATCCGGTTGAACAACTTTCAACATGATTAGAGCCTGTGCAAAGGGATCAGAGAAGAGGCCCGAGGAGCAAAGATGAGGCTCTGTCAACCCATGAGGAATTCTGAGTATTCATGATGACAAAGTCGAGCCACGATGTTAAACAAGGAGCTTCTTGGGAGGCAACCAAGTATCTTTGATGTTTTTGCTTTGTTTTGAGTATGATTTGGATGTTTAATTTGTTAGGTAATAGTTTGATGTTTGTCTTGACCTCTATTAACATTGAATCAGTTGTACTATTCTGGAAAGTGGTGTATTTTGAAGTATGGTTTGCAGGTATAGGTCAAGAGCTGAGAAGTTGATGAAAATGGCATTTGGAACAACCTCTACGAGCAGACCTATGAGTCGTAGCTCGCTCCACGACTTGTAGTCATGCCTCATAGAGGGAAACATTAAAGATTTAGAGTTGGCACACCTACTATGAGCCAACTTATGATTCGTAGGGCACCCTACGAGTCGTACGGGGGGTTTGCAGTATCCAAGTATGAATTTTTTCAGATTTTTCTAAGTCTTGAGGCCTAGTACAAGACCAGGACCTACGAGTTGCAGGAAGCTCTATGACTCATAGTCGGGTTCTCGTGACCTGGTCGGTAGATTTTTAAAAGATGACCCAGTTTGGTATATAAAAGGTCAAATGTTTATTGACCCCTCATTTCCCTCCTTGAACGGTTTTTCCCCATAACTCCCCAAAAGCTATTTACTACTATTCTATCCAACCCTAAACCATTTTTCTGTCAATATTTTCCAGCAAGTACACTTTACAAGGGTTTTGGCTTCTTCTATCAATTTCATTACATCTTCATCCTTTCATCTGGTGAGTTTTCTTGGTTAAATTGGGCACATCCATGTTGTGACCTTTCATTATTAGTGTTCGAATGATTGTTTGTGATCATAGTAGATGTACCCGTATGAAAATGATTGTGTTGGCATGAGGAGTAAGATTTAGTTTTTCTAAGTCCCTTGTAATGATTTGATTCTGTATATTTGCCCTTACTTTGTGGCAATAATGTTGGCCTATGATCATATTAGTTTGATGTATGATTCTTGAGTAATCATCATTTCGGGATCAAAATTGGGGTATTGGTGTGTGTTTAACTGCGGATATCTAAAATACCCTTATATGGAATTGTCGTGTACTCTCTTGATATCCACTACCATTTATTATTTTGAGGGTCATGAGTTCTGGGATTAGTGGTGCATTGGTACATCTTGATTGTAAGGGGGATTAAATTTGATTGCGGGGAAATGGTTGATTATATTATCATTACTGATCATGGGTCTTATTATGTGTCTGAGATATATTGTTGCTTTGATGCTGTCATTTATTAAAGTGTTTTATTTTGGGTCATTGTAGGAAGGTTACAGGCACCCCAGGTGCCTTCCGTTTTCTGCTACAAGGACCCACTACGAGTCATAGGTCACCCTATGAGACATAGTGGCCCTTTGTCGAAGGTAACAGTCGCCCATGGTACCTTAATACTTACCATACGAGACCCACCTGGTCGTAGACCTAGTATGAGCTTTCAAAATGTTTCTAGAATAAGGTATGAGCCCAGATTACAACTCGTATGACACCTCACGAGTCATACATGTGCCTTGTATCTGATTCCAGAATGCATTTTTCTCATGTACCTTGGTACTATGAGGCTATAATACGACTCGACCTGCAGACCTACAGTTGATTCTGTGTGTTTACTTTAGTTGTTAGTTACTTCTTGCTTAATTGCTTTTTTTGGATCAAACATCATGGGGCTCATTGTATGGTATTTGGTAAATTTTCAAATACAATGCCTCCAAAAGGTAGAAGGGGTGCTGCCTCAACTTTGAGACACCAATTGAGAGACGAAACATTAGAAGATGCTCAGTTAGATGGGTCAAATGAGGAAATGAATGTGCACATTGACCCTAAAGCAAATGTGCCATTGACAAGGTCTTAGGCATCAAGAGTCCCAATGGAAGTCACTAGTCCCTCCCAGTTTAAAGAGAAGGGTAATGGAGAAGGACTGGTCACCTCTTAAACTATATTGAAGTATCACAGACCCAGCTTGAGGAGACTTCACCCCAACAGCCAGCTGATCCTACTTATACTGTCACATTTACAGATCCCCTAAACACAAGATGGTGCGTACCAAGCATTAAAGAGATTTAATAAGGGGATAAAACCAAAATGTCAGGAGAAGCGGTCTTGCAATTCCATAAGGGGGCGAAGCTCAAGGACTCTGGTCTGAGTAGTGTGCCAAACTTGGAGACTGAAATTGAGCGCCACAGGTGGCTCTCACATAAGTTGGGCAAGTACGCCCCATACATAGTCCGAGAATTCTATGCATCTTACTATGCTACCATTCGTACCTTCCCAGAAACAAGAAGGCAATTGAGCAACCATGATTGTGTGAGGTCCTAGTTCAGGGAGAGATTATTGACATTTCTGAAGAAGCTATCAAAAGGGTCCAGTTTGGGCCAAACTATGGACACCCCATTCCACCGCTGAATATGATAACAGGATTGCAAAGATGATGAAGGCAGTAAATGAGAAGGATGTTGGTTTGAAAACAGAGCTCCTCAGGTGGATAGCAGGCCAGATTTGTGAGGCAGGTACTGAGCCTACGTGGGTTACTAACCACTCGATCCCATTGTGAAGTCCCACCTCTCCTTCTGGGCTAAATTTTGGTGGTCCATTATCCATTGGTGAATCAGACCCACATTTATGGATAACGTGGTAACATTGGAGAGAGTTGTGCTATTAGCTAGCATTATGGAGATTGACTGGGCTCATGTTATGGCGGAGCAGATCCACGAGTCAGCGATCCGTACCCAGACTGCATTGCCTTTTCCCATCCTGATACACAAATTATGCAATGCAGCTAGGGTACATGTGTCTCTCCACTTTTACCCCAAATGTAGAGGCCCTGCGCATTATGGATCCTAGCCTAATCAAGGTTGGTGAGAACCCGATAGCCCTACAAAGAGTAGCTTCTCCTCCTATCCTAGAGTCATTCCTGGTTGAGCCTCAGACTCAATAGCCGACTCTAGCCACCTCTAGCACTACTCCAGCTATTGCAGAGCCTTCTCCAGCTGTTGAGATCGTGTCGATGCCATCCTCCAGTGCACCTGCACCAGTATCATCTACTATGCAAGTTGATTCTTTTATCTTTGCTATTGCTTTTCAGGCACTGGTGCATAGGGTAGACACAATGGAGTTCCAGTTGCAGAGTTTAGCTGGCCAAATCATACCATGGGTCAGTTAGACAGTCCAGGCCTCAAAGGAGGTGGCAAAGGCATTCGCTCGTGACATGATCGATCAAAGAGATAGAGCAGTGGATGCTCGAGTAGATGCCTTCATGGAGAGGATCCAAAAGAGGCTCGCAGATGCCATGCCTACTGACATGAGTGCAGTGACAGAGGAGTTGGCCAAGTTCAAGGTCGACATGTTGAAGACGTTAGCGGTCCCAATACCTGTCCCGGAGGTGGCACTGGTGGGTGATGATATTTTTGACCTATTTGAGGACAAGCCACATGCCCACGGGAAGAGGCCCTTTGAGAGTGAGGACCCAGATGCGAGCCGGAAGAGGCTCAGGATGACGATGAGGCAGCAGCACTAGAGGAGGAGCCAATATCGGATGAGATGGTGTTGGAGTCCCAGCTCTGGCAGCAATAAAGAGGGATCAAGAGCAGCGGATAGCACAGCGAGAGAGTAGCTCACATGCAGGCAGCCCAGACTTCAGAGTAGGAGACAGTGGCTCAGGACCCCCAGGACCAAACAGATGCGGTGCTTGAGCACCATTATGTTTGATATTTTGACCCTAGCCCTTACTTGCTTTGTGGATACTTTGTTCTTTGATTTAGACAATATTTTCTTTATGTCAGTCTTTGGATATTTTTAAATGTTTTGTGTTGAATGCTGTTTTTTATATTTGTTTCGGATGTTTGGTTTTGAAATGTTGGTTTTTAATATATATGCAATTTACCGGGTATTTTTAAGCCTGCATTTGCGTGAAAGGATATTGTTCAAGTGAATTCCTATTGAGTTCAGTAAAATTTGAAATAAAGGTTATTATAGCGATTAGCTTCATTTAGTTATGTGATTGTTGAGGTGGTCTTGGAAGGGCGGTTGGTTTATCCTTGGTATAATATTGTGAGGGCAATGTTATATGAAGTTTAAGACAAAAAAATGAAGTTTGGTTTGCGTTTAGATTTATTCGAAATGAAGATATATGTGAAGGTTGCGTAATCAACTTGTTTGGGAGTAATTCTTATGACATTGTTGCATGGCTTGCATAGGAAGACTTTGGCATGCCCTTAGCACGACTTGAGGCCATACCATACCATGCCATAGCACCATGGGAAAAGATAATGCTACCATACCTAGGTCCCATGCCCACTCCCTTGTGTTTGGCATCTTT
Organism: Solanum ossicruentum; assembly: GCA_025774065.1. Classification (NCBI taxonomy): domain Eukaryota; kingdom Viridiplantae; phylum Streptophyta; class Magnoliopsida; order Solanales; family Solanaceae; genus Solanum; species Solanum ossicruentum. The sequence goes on from JAOTQR010079498.1 coordinate 5,257, forward strand.
CTTCTTTTTAAAAGTGTGTCAAAAAGCCCCTTTGCACCACCTAATTTTATGCCCTTTCCCCCAAACGTTTGACCACTTTTTTAGTGATTAAATGACCCTTATAACACCCCCCCCCCCAATCAGTATAAGTAACCCCCCCTCTACTTAGTCTCTACACTACTCTTCACAGAAATAAAATCCTCTAATCTACATTGCTCTCCCAAAACTCTCTCAACACTTAGGCTAAGTATTCTTCAAGATCTCCACCAAGTCTCTTCAACTTCTCAAGGCTAACCAAGCAAGGTATGTGGATTTGATTCTTGATTTTCTTTCAACCAAGAAGTCCTCTTAGTTTAGAGTTACGAATTTTCATTTTCTTTGATTTATGTATAATTGCATACTAATTGACATTTTCTTAATTTATGGTTATTCATATATTTTATGATTTTTATGAATATTTATCAAGGATTTACATAATTTAATTTAAGCATTTCATATTTGCATTATTTTCAAGCTAACCTATATTTTCAAGTCTTAGATCCACAAATGAGTTATTATGATTTTATCCTAAAATGTTCCTATGATTATTGTAATTTTGTTTGAATACAAAACTTGTGATTTTAAGGTTATTGAACTAGTCCCACGTAATTTAAGTTGAGTTATGAACTTTAGATATTTGACTTCATGGCATAACATGAACTTATGATTTCGGACAAAAATAAGTAAATACAAGTATGAAATGATATTGGGTGACATAAGACCCATTCAGTTTCATTTTGAATCTTTGTTAAGGAGCTATTCTAAGTACAAGTTTGAATATTATTTATTTTACAAGTTATGACTTTCGAACTAAATTAAGTTAACTCTAATATGCATTGTCCATTTCCGTGGGATTTTGACTTAGGACCGAATGAGTTAGGAGTGGGACTCGACCTAAGGGGTCTTATATAAAGCTTCTAATCTCATAACTACGTGCCCCTGTAGGATAATTTAATTATGCCTTTTTAGTCTTTCTGACTAGTGGATCCATTTAGTATTTCCATTTTTGGAGTTATACCCTGGCAAGTTGACTCACTCTTTGGCCGGTGTGGAGTATGACATTGGTATTCCATATTATAGCTCATATGGTTTTGTCGGTTATGGTCTTATTCCCACACTTATTTTCTTATGTGCTTCTATGCATTTTCATGGCATTACTTTACACTTTACTCTGGAACTGAATATATTGTTTAAGCTTGGGGTTTGTCATATTGGATAAGTATTCTTTGTTATTATATTTACTTGTTGTGTTGCATACCCGCATACTCAGTACATTCCAAATTACTAACCGCATTTTTGCCTACATGCTATAATAATGTAGGAATAGATGATCTACCTCATCCTCCTCCGCGTGGCTAGATTGCTGGTGAAGATTTTGAGCTTTGGTGAGTTCCCGCTCATCGGGAACAGAACTCTTATCTTCAAGCTTTGCCTTTGTTATTCAGATATTTCATGTACTTTCATTTTGACTTAGTATTGAGGTGCCTAGACTTGCATTCTTGGCTCTGTTTATTGTCATTGTTTAGAGGTGTGTCTGGACTATTGCTACACTTGGTATGTTTTAAACTATTTAACTTATGCTTCCGCTTATGGTTACAGTTTTTCCCTTATTCCCATTCCCCATATTTCATTGTCATTTGTTTGCCATTTACCATTTAAACCTATAATGTGGAATTATGATTTAAGAGGCTTGTTTGGGGGCCTTTGGGTTCTCATTCGCCATGTCACACCTAGTCCCTAGGTTTGGGTCGTGACAAGCTTGGTATCAAAGCACAAGTTTTTAAAATGATCCTTGGAAGTCCACACACCGCATCTAGTAGAGTCTTATTCATGGCGGTGAAGTACGCCACAACTATGAATAGGAGGCTATGAGATGTTTAGGATTGTCTCACTTCCTTGTTTAAACCAAATAGTGCCTTAGAGTAAATTAAGATGTCCTTCCTTCTCAGATTTATTCGTTGCACTGTAGAAAATGCCGCCAAATATTCTCATACATGAGGTTCCTCAACCTCCAGAAGAGGGTAGTGTTTCCCACGCCGAGTTCAGGAATGTTATCTCATTATTGGCTCAAATGGTTGCCAATCAGGCTATGTAAGCTCCACCTCAAGCTCTACCACCTCAAACTCCCACCCAGGCAGCAAGGGTGAGAGATTTCACCCGTATGAACCCACCAGAATTTTATAGAAATAGAATTGATGAGGATCCCATGAAGTTCATTAATGAGATATACAAGGTTCTCTCGATTATGGGTGTGTCATAGGAGAGAAGGCGGAGTTGGCGGCTTACCAACTTAAAAGCCTTGCCCAGATTTGGTATGATCAGTGGGAAGGTGAAAGGGTGCTTGGTGGTCCAATTAATTGGGAAAAATTCAAAGTTGCGTTCTTGGACTGCTTTTTCCCTCTTGAATTAAGGGAAGCCAAAATGGCAGAGTCCATGAACTTGAGGAAGGGGTCGATGAGCGTTTGCGAGTACTCACTGAAATTCAACACACTCTCCAAATATGCTCCTATGCTGGTATCCGATCCTAGGGCTAGGATGAATATGTTTGTTTCGGGAGTCTCCGACCTCATCAATGAAGAATGCCAAACTGCCCTACTAATCCAAGACATGGATTTGTCTTGGCTTATGATTTATGCCGAGCAACTTGAAGAAAAGAAGATTCGCAAGCTGAGGACGGTTTTGTGGTATATTGTGATGCATCTATAGTTGGGTTAGGTTGCGTGTTGATGCAAAATAGTAAGGTCATAGCTTATGCTTCTAGACAGTTGAAAGTGCATGAGCACAATTATCCAACTCCTGACCTTGAATTGGTAGCAGTAGTGTTTGCTCTAAAAATTTTGCATCACTATCTCTATATAGGGTTCACGTGGATGTATTTACCCATCACAAGAGCTTACAGTATGTGTTCATTCAAAAGGACTTGAATCTAAGGCAATGGAGATGGCTTGAACTTCACAAAAACTATGATATGAGTGTGCACTACCATCCAAGTAATACCAATATGGTGGTCAATGCTTTGAGTAGAATAACTATGGATAGTATGAGTCAGTTGAGGGTGAAAAGAAAGAGTTGGCAAAGGAAGTCCATCAGTTGGCTTAATTGGGTGTTAGGTTGGAAGGTACTAATGATGGTGGCATATTTGTTCATGACGGGTCTCAATCTTCTTTGATTGTTGATGTGAAGTCAAAGCAAGAACTTGAACCTACTTTGATTGAATTAAATAAATTAGTTGAACAAAAGAAAGTGGAAGTTTTCTCACAAGTGGGAGATCGTGTCCTTAGATACCAAGGCCGGTTGTGCCCGATGTAGATGGATTGAGTACCTTGATCTTACAAGAGGTTCATAATTCATCTTATTCCATTCATCCGGATTGCACCAAAATGTATCGAGATTTGAAGAAAGTCTATTGGTGGGTAATATGCAAAAGGACATAGCCAAGTTTGTAGCCGAGTGTCCAAATTGTCAGCAAGTGAAAGCGAGCATCAAAGGTCCAGTGGGCCAGCTCAAGACATCGAAATTGCAACTTGGAAGTGGGAGGAAATCAATATGGACTTCATTGTTGGATTGCGTCTGACTTGGAAACAATACGATTCACTTTCGCTGATTGTGGATCGTATGACTAAATCAGCTCGTTTATTGCCAGTTAAGACTTCGTATAGTATTGAAGATTATGCAAAGTTATATATATGTGAGTTAGTTCGGTTACATGGTGTTCCTTTGTCAATAATATAAGATCGTGGCCCTCAATTCACTTCTCATTTTTGGAAGGCATTCCAACGAGGTTTGACTACCAAAGTTATGCTGAGTACCACATTTCATCCTCAAACAGATGGTCAAGTGGAAAGGACCATCCAAACATTGGAGGATATGTTGAGAGCATGTGTCTTGGAATTTTAAGGTAACTGGGATGATCACTTACCTCTTATTGAGTTTGCATATAATAACAGTTATCATTCTAGCACTAAGTTGGCTCCGTTTGAAGATCTTTATGGTAGGCTATGTAGACCATCAGTTGGTTGGTTTGAGGTAGGTGAAATGACATTATTAGGCCCGTATTTGGTCTTGGAGGCTATGGAAAAAGTGAGGATGATAAGAGACAGATTGAAAACGGCTCAAAGCTGACAAAAGTCATATTCAGATATGAGGAGGAGAGATGTTGAATTTGATGTGGGAGATCTGTTCATTTTGGCAAAAAGGGTAAGTTGAGCCCAAGAATTGTTGGTCCTTTCAAAATTTTAAGAAGAATTGGAAAGGTAGCTTATGAGCTTGAGTTGCATAATGAGATGGGTGGTTCGCCCTATTTTTCATGTATCTATGTTAAGGAAGTGCATTGGTGACGCAAGTTCTATAGTTCCATTGGATATTGTGAAGGTTGGAGAAAATTTGACTTATGAAGAAGTACCGATACAAACTTTGCATAGACAAGTCAAAAGGTTGAGAAATAAGGATGTGGCATCCGTCAAGGTGCTTTGGAGGAACCAGCATGTTGAGAGTACTACATGGGAAGCTGTAGCAGACATGATGAAGATATATCGCCATCTTTTCCCACCTAATCAAGACTAAGATTTAGGTAATTCTATTCCTCAAGTTCGAATTCCTCATTCTGTACCATTTTGTTACTGATATAATTACTAAGCATGCATAATTATTTTGATGTTACTTATAGTATTTGTATAAGTTTTGCATGAAAATAAGCTCTATTTTGCATTTTGACAGGTTAAGCTCTTAGTCACTATTTCAATTCCTATTCATTCAAACTACTCTTGTCTCATTCAGGGACGAATGATCCCAAGCGAGATATTGTAATGTACTATGTGTCTTTAAACCTATACTTGCGTGAAAGGATAATGTTCAAGCAGATTCCTATTGAGTTAAGTAAAATCTAAAATGAAGGTTATCGTGGTGATTGGCTTGGTTTAGTTATGTGATTGTTGAGGTGGTCTTGGAAGGGCGGTTGGTTTATCCTTGGTATAATATTTTGGGAGAAATATAAATGAAGTTGGGTTTGCGTTTGGAATTATTCGAAATGAAGGTATATGTGAAGGTTGCGTAATTGACTTGTTTGTGATAATTCTTTTGACATTGTTGCATGGCTTGCATGGGCAGCCTTTGGCATGCCCTTAGCATTACTTGAGGCCATACCATACCATACCATAGCACCATGGGAAAGGATAATGCTGTCATACCTAGGTCCCATGCCCACTCCCTTGTGTTTGGCATCTTTCTTCTTTTTAAAAGTGAGTCAAAAAGCCCCTTTG
>JAOTQR010079499.1:0-10532 GCA_025774065.1 Solanum ossicruentum
TTTAAATTACGCCATATTCGCCTTAACTTTTCCAATTAAACGATTTTCTTAAACTAATTAATTTACGGGGTCTAACACCAATATATGATAAAAGAGTAGAAGCAGACAGTTGTAGGAGACTCTCTTTGCCATAAAAAGATTTAATCAAAAAGTACAAGAAATACTTTTATGAAAGGAGTAGAAACATATAGTTCAAGCAGACATATTGAGGGAAAGCTGTTTGCTGTCATATTTCTATTCACATAAAAATATTTTACTAAAAAATACACAAAATATTGTTATGGGCCTTATATGATAAAGGTCTAGAAGCAGACAGCTCAAGTAGACACGACATAGAAGATTTTGAATGGTCTGGTGGTCGTACTTGGACGCGTCAATAAATAGTTGTCATAAAAAGATTTAATTAAAAAGTTCACGAAATATTTTTATGGGCCCTATATGATAAAGGAATAGAAACAGACAACTCAACCAAGCACTTCGACGAAGAGCTGTTGGCTTTGGAGGATTCTGATTGATTTGGTGGCGGTAAAGGGGCAACTCACTTTGGAGGTGTTGACACCGAATTTTGGCTCAACACTTTAAAAATTCTTATTTTCTATGTTGATATTTTTAAAATTATTTTTATGTGATTTTAGATTATTTTTTGATAATTGTTTTAATTGTTATAACATTAGAATTTTAATTAGTTTAATTTTAACACATTATATTAATTCTTTTTCTTGTTCAGATATAATTACATGCGTATGTCCAATTGACCCATAATTTGGACCCATTATCTTCCTAGCCCATTAGGTTTTGACATGAAATATGTATATAATTAGGTGTGAATAAATAATATTGATATTAAAATTTAATAATTTTTAGATTTTTTGGATTTCACTATTCTTCTTCTTTTCCGGCTAATCCTCTTTCCCTCACCTCGCCATTCTTCTTCGCTATCTCCACCAAGCGACCCACACCACCTTCTCCCTTTTCCTGCACTCACCGGAAACAACCAGAAGACCTCCTTGCTGGCGAAAACCCCATGATCGACGCCCCATCTCCTCTCTTTCCCTCATCTCGGTGCACAACCCTCTCCCCACCACAACAAACCAGATCCGCAACCCCACCAAAACGCCACAAAAAACACCAGATCCTCCCCTCTCATCATCTTTTTCCACCAACAACAACCACCAAAACGCCACAAAAAATCACACGATTTCCGACCACAAATCAGCACCAAAATTACCTCCAAAGCGACAATCATTTCAGCCCTCAAACCAACCTCTAAACACAACAAAACTCATCTGCAAAATGCTATCAAAAAACCCCCAAAACGCAGCAGCAAATCAACCTAAATCCCATCTGAAAATGCCATTCAAACATCCTCATTTCACCACCAAGAAACGACCCCCAAAACTAGCCCCCAACATCACCATTTTCAGCTCAAAAAGCACCAAAAAGCCTCACCCATTTCAGTCCCAAATAGAACCAAAATCAGCCTTGAAAAACCAACAAACCAACACAAAAACCAGCCCCAATCGCGACTGAAAACAACCCCAAAACAAGCAGCAAAATGTCACCAAAATGGACCTCGAATCATCCCATGAACCAGCCCCAAGAAACCCATCAAAACCCCGTCGAAAAACTATGAAAACAATCCACCAAGTCACTAGAAAACCACCCACAAAATTAGCCACCGCACTCACCCAAAACCATTGCCCATTTCCTTGACTTGCTATTTTTGCTGGTCATTCACGTTCTTGCTTTATGCAGCGATGAGGAGCACCGAGTGCAGATTTCTCCTCAAAAATGACTTGATTCCAAATTTGGCTGAATACCCATCTGTATCTATCTTACCAATCCGTCAATCAGGTTCATCAATTTTTTTTTAAGTCTAATGTAGCTCTAATTACTTATGTATAATGTTGTTTTTCGTTTTTGTGTCTAAAACTATCATCTTATATTGTTAAGTTGATTTAATTTCTTTAATTACTGCATTGTGGCTAATCTGTTAATTATATCTTCTCTATTTGTCTTTTATTTATATGACTACTTCTAATTTGGTGGGATTAATTAGATGCACTTTTTTCGAATTTTGTATTGCTATGGCTTATGTTGTTGTTATTTGGTTATTTTATTATGTCGAATCATTATTCAGATGTAGCATATTAATCTTTATTCATTTTCATTAGTTTTATGAAATTTTGTGTTTGTATTGTTAAACTTGGCCAATGACGGATTTATCCGTCGAATTTTGATGTCTCCCCATTCAAAAAGACAGAAAAATTTTAGTTTGATTGATATTTGTTACATGTTAAATTTCAAATTTTCTAGTTTAAGTTCATTGTTTGTTAAACTTGGCCAATGACGAATCTATCCGTCGAATTTCGAGGCCTCCCCATTCAAAAGACGGAAAAATTCTAGTTTGATTGATGTTTGTTACATGTTAAATTTCAAATTTTCTAGTTTAAGTTCATTGTTTGTTAAACTTGACAAATGACGAATCTATCCGTCGGATTTCAAGGTCTCCCCATTCAAAAGACGGAAAATTTTTAGTTTGATTGATGTTTGTTACATGTTAAATTTCAAAATTTCTAGTTTAAGTTCATTGTTCGTTAAACTTGGCCAATGACGAATATATCCGTCGGATTTTGAGGCCTCCCCATTCAAAAAGATGAAAATTTTTTAGTTTAAATTCATATTTGTTACATTTCAAAATTAAAAATTTTAGTTTAAGTTCACGCACACGTTATTTGCTAAATTTGGCCAATGAAAAATCTATCCGCCGGATTTCGAGGCCTCCTCATTCAAAAAACGAAAAGAGCTAATTTATATTTCTATTTGTTACATACTAAAATTCAAGTTTTCTTGTTTAAGTTCATTGTTTGTTAAACTTGGCCAATGACGAATCTATCCGTAGGATTTCGAGGCCTCCCTATAAAAAAAAAAGAGACGGAATAATTTTAGTTTATTCTTTATTTGTCCATTTTTGTGTATATTATTGATGTTCGACAAACACTAGGACGTTCCTTGCATCGTTGTTTATTTCATTGTTTATGTATATTTTGTGATTATTATATTTATGTTATATTGTGTACTCCCTCCTCAATTTGTAAAAATGAGTTCAACCGGGACCCCGCAGTTATGGATTCTGAAGGATGCTAATACTTTTCATTCGGAATAACTTGAACCCTTACCTGGAATTTTTGGTTCGCAGACTATTATTTTAAATAATTAATTTATTTCCTAATTATGTTTAAAATTAGGTGGCGACTCCCAAATTAAATTATTTTTCCTTTTAAATTCTTTTATTTATTTATTATTATTATTTTATTGAGTTGCCACGACGTTGCGCCTTCGGGATGTCAACAGAATGACGACTCTGCTGGAGATATTTCGAGGTTCTAACCAGTATGAGTTCGATTTTATAAATTGAGGAGGATAATATTTTATTTATTTATTTATTTATTTATTTATTTTTGTATTATATCACATGTGTATATATTGTTATTTGTATGTCTATATTGTTTATATTTATTCATTATTTGTTTACTTATATGTACATTATCATTGTATTCATGGCATGTTTCCATTGACATTGATTTTGTGTATTTAAAAGAACGGTTTTGCGAACTCGGAACGATCTTTTTTTTATATATTTGACCTTTCTTGGAATAAGTGACAATTTATTGGTTCGTGATGCGTCCAATAGTTGTCATAAGTTCCAACCTAAGTCATATGCTTGGGCCCTAGTTCGTCAAAAACCCATTTTATCGTTATATTGTGTTGATTATTTGTCTATTGTATTCATTCATTCATTCATTCAGTCATTATTTGTGTAATTATCTATATATTGTTATTTATATTCAACAAATTAATTCCGCCAAATGGCAAATAGTTTGCATTAGGAATAAGGGTGGTTACGTAGTTATCCGCGGCTGTCCCTTCAGAAAAAACCCCGTTATATATTTTGAAAATGGTAAGGGGGTAGGTGGTTTGCGGTCGTCCAACGCCATTTACTATTTCACCCCGTAGTTTATCCAACTCGGGTACCAAATTTTTTGTAAGCAGCTCTTAGTAAATCTAGGCTAGAGCGAGATCGATCAGATTTCTCATTTAAGTGCATTTATCGATCCATTAGAACACCGTCTTGTATTAAATTGAAGAATATGTATATCAGGTTGTATGTACTATTGCCCTTCTTTTCTAGGATTTTATTATTTGTAGTTTAGTTCATTTTATTATAAATAAATTATTCAGAGTTGTACCCTTGCATGAGAATTATATTTTTTGTTTGTACATCTTTTTCACTCATTTTGTATCCCATTTGTTTGTATAAATTGTACAATATTTTTGAGGGGCAATAGGACATATACACGACATATAAATTTTTCAATAGTTAGATTTTTCTTTAGTTTGATTGGTCATATATATATTAGGGTCATTATATGTCATTTATTTGTATAAATATTGTATAATCTGTTCCATTCATATTTATTTGATCTTGTACAAATACATATATTTTGTTTGGCACGTGAATTGGCCAATTATGTCTATTTAAACTATGTCTGACCTGGTTCCCATTTTAACGGGATACGTAGGGCCCATAATGGCTCGGTCATATTCCCCATAAATTTTCTTATTCATCACAATAGAAATAGGGACAATTTTTTTTAAAAAAAAAAGTCACAAAAAGGGAGAAGAATTTTTTGTGTAAATACATGTCTTGTTTAAAATGTGATTTTGCCAATTATAATCTGTTCGAACTACGCGTACCTGATTATCATTTCTATGAGATACGTAGGCCGCCTTTTCTGAGTTTGGTGCTCCCTCTTTTTTATTTTTTTTTTAAAAAAAGAGTCAAATTGTACATATTTTCTACTATAACTTCACGAACTACGCGTATTTGATTCTCATTTCTTCGGGATACGTAGGCAACCCTTCTTGGGTTTAGTATTCATTTTTCAAAAAAAAAAAGCTTTTTGTACATATTTTAAAATCATATCTTCAACTCAATTGATACCATCACAGTTAGAAACATGTAAATATTTGACGAAATGATGAAAATTAGTTTTTGGGGTAAACCACATATTCTTTTGGTACCTCTCGTTATATTTTTATGATACTTGAAAACTCTCTTGCATGTATTCAAGATAAGAATGAAACCAACCTCATAGTTTCAACTGCATTTTGTGGTGAGTTTTACATTAAAAAAAATTAATTGCATTGTGTTGTTGATCTAGAACTTGGCCTGAATGTTTGTTGAGGCGAAATCTTGAATAATGGTTTGTTTGAGAAAGGATCGTAGGCCTTCTTTGACCCATTTGTGCTTTTCAAAGCCTACCAAATGACATTAATCCCTAGTTTTTCCTCCTTTGAGCCTGAAACTTTTCTTTGGACAATCATATCTTAGCCGTTACTCTTCTAAATGCTTGCATGCACTATCCCTCTCTTGCTCATCCTTCTTGAGCGTACAAAAAATATGCAAATAATAAGATGAAGATGCAAACTTGAAATTTTCAAAGGCGAAAGACGGAAAGTCTCAAAATCAAGAATTCAAAAATGACTTCTAGAGATACAAAAAGACCAAAAAAAATATAGAAGAAATATGGCAAGGCAAAATACCCCCTGCAAAGTTAAAGAAAGATAAGAAGAAATTGCTCAAACAAAAGGAAAAGGGGTGGTAAAATGCAAAGTTTTTCAACGAGTAAAATCTCAAGTCTGTATGAAGTCAAAACAATAATGAAGAGACAAAAAAGGATCAAGAGTCAAATGTGTATCAATTATTAAAAGCACAAATTTGTTGTGACGCTCAAGAAGAAATTAAGTCACCATTATTCCAAATAAATATTCTATCCGGTCTTTAAGTCTGCATTACAAGCCAATAATAAGTCCCACGTGATCTCATTTCAAACATTTTCTCATTAGTGGAGATTTACATAAAGTTAAAGCATATGGTATCACAATTGCATGCATTGAATTTTCCTCTGAGTGTGAGAGTATTTTGCACAATGTTCTTAAATCAAATATTTCATGCATATGTGAGATGAGACTTTCTTTCTTGTGAGGGCACTTGACGCAAGAGGAATGGTACTATTCATATCTTTGTTTGAAGTAAGATGAACAAATCTTGTTGATACTTAAGTATGTTTGAGGTAATACATGAATCTATAGGAATTACTTCAAATTCAATTTCAGTTGAAAAAAAAGGAAGAAGAAATGTAATAAATTTAATGTATTTCTAAATGTTTGTATCAGTTGTGGTCAAGATTTGATTATTTCTTCATATTCTACGTTTTGAAAAAAAAAAGAAGGTAAGCATCATGTTTTTTTAATACCTTTCAAAGAGATTTTAGAATTTCTCTTTCATTTTGGTATCCTATAATTATGAGATGTTTATCTTCATTGAATCATTCTTAAAAAACAAAGAAATTTTTATGTACTCCTAACTACGGTATCATTTTGATCAAGATTTGACTATTTTCTTTACATTTTTTATTTGTTTTGAAAAAAAGAAAATTAAAAAAAAGAGAAAAAGAAAAAAGAAAAAAAGAGAAAAGGGAGCATCATGTGAGTGCGGTCATGCACCTATTGGGATTTTTATTACTCTTTATGGGATGGAATCTTGAAAAAATGGCAAAATGCATAAGAAGGATATCATCCTCAACAAGTCAAGATTAGAGATTATGCTAGTAGATGCAACTGGGACATAATTTTTTAGGGAAAGTCTCAAAAATTATACAATAATGTGAGACTCCTCCATTAACTATCCGAGATCTACCAAAATCTAACTGGGACAGAATTTTTGAGGAAAACCTCAAAATTCTATCAAGTACTGTCAGAAACTCGATGGTCAGCTTCAAATGATTTCAACCATGGCCAGAAATTCAAAATTGACTTTAGAATTTTCAACATACCTGAAAGGAAACATTGTCATCCTACCAATCAAAGGACATTATTTTCATTTTGCATTGCTACAGGCAATAGTGCTCATTCATATTTCATCCATTCATTTTTTATTATCATTGCATTCATTTTTATATTGCACTATCATGGATGGTAGTGTCATTTGCATTCATTCTTACATTTACACTATCGCAGGTGGTAGTGTCATTTGCATTCATTTTACATTGCACTATCGTAGGTGGTAGTGTCATTGCATTTATTTTTATATTGTACTATCAGAGGCGGTAGTGCCATTTGCATTCATTTTTATATTATACTATCGCAGGTGGTAGTGTTATTGTATTTATTTTTAAATTGCACTATCGTAGGTGGAAGTGCCATTTGCATTCATTTTTACATTACAGTATCGCAGATGGTAGTATCATTTGCATTCATTCTATATCACACTATCACAGGCGATACTGTCATTGCATTCATTTTTATATTGTACTATTGAAGGTGGTAGTGTTATTTGCATTCATTTTTACATTGCACTATCGGAGGTAATAGTGTCATTCGCATTTAATTTTACATTGCACTATCAGAGATGGTAGTGTCATTTGCATTCATTTTATATTGCTCTATCGGAGGTGGTAGTGTTTCTTCATTCATATTCCCTTCATTTGCATTGCTGAGAGGGACATTCATTCATTTTGCATATTCATTCATATTTCATTTCCGAGAGGGCAATTCATTTTACATATTCATTCATATTGCATTTCCAAGAGGGTCATTCATTCTGCATATTCACATATTGCATTGCCGAGAGGGCCATTCATTCATAGTGCATCGCCGAGAGGGCCATTTATTCTGCATATTCATTCATATTGCATTGCTGAGAGGGCCATTCATTCTCATATTCATTCATATTGCATTGTCGAGAGGCTATTCATTCTGGATATTCATTCATACTGCATCGCCGAGAGGGTCATTCATTCATTTTGCATATTCATTCATATTGCATTGCCGAGAGGGCCATTCATTCTGCATATTCATTCATATTGTATTGCCGAGAGGGCCATTCATTCTGTATATTCATTCATATTGCATTTCCGAGAGGGCCATTCACTCATTTTGCATCGCCGAGAGGGCCATTCATTCATTTTGCATATTCATTCATATTGCATTGTCAAGAGGGTCATTCACTTATTTTGCGTTGACAAGAGGGCCATTCATTCTTCATATTCATTCATTGTGCATTGCTGGGAGGGCCATCCATTCAATTGCATTGCCGAGAGGGCTATTCATTCATTCATATTGCATTGCCAAGAGAGCCATTTATTCATTTGCATTGCCGAAGGGGCCATTCATTCATTTGCATTGCCGAGAGGCCATTTCATTCATTGCATTGCCGGGAGGGCCATTCATTCATTCATTTTGCATGTTCATTCATGTTGCATTGCTAAGATGAGCATACGTTCATATTACATTCAAAGAATCATTTCCATTCTTCCTATCAAGGAACATGCATTCATATCCTATTGATGAATCTTATTTGTTTTTTCTCAAGGACTCACACCTTGCTTCTGAAATCAAAAAAAGTTGTCAACATGCAATAAAAGGGGATGAAAATAGTATTGAAAGTGATTTCACTTTTTCTTTAATTTTGTCTCTACTAATAAAGTTTTGTGTTAATTTTTTCTTTTGAGAACACCCAAAAGGATGCGATCTCAATTAAACCATAAGTGCGAACCAAATCAACTAAGTTGCAACAATGTGAAACTTTTGAAATTAAGGAGCAATTTCCACCTCAATCAAGAATGATCATATTGAAGGTCATATGTTTGGCCAAAATTAAGTTTGTCAAGTTTCTTTGTCCGCGATCTCTTGAATCGATCATATCCAAAGAAAGGGATAGCTGTTGACACCCAATTTTGGCTCAACAATTCAAAAATTCTTACTTTCTATGTTGATATTTTTAAAATTATTTTTGTGTGATTTTAGATTATTTTTTGATAATTGCTTTTATTCTTATAATATTAGAATTTTAATTAGTTTAATTATAAATTTAACGAAGTATGATAATTCTTTTTTCTTGTTCAGATATAATTATACGCGTATGTCTAGTTGATCCATAATTTGGACCCATTATTTTCCTAGCCCATTAGGTTTTGACATGAAATATGTATAATTAGGTGTGGATAAATAATATTGAAATTAAAATTTAATAATTTTTAAATTTTTTGATTTCACTCACCTCGCCATTCTTCTCCGCTATCTCCACCAAGTGATCCACACCATCTTCTCCCTCTTCTTGCACTCACCAGAAACAACCAGACGACCCCATTGCCAACGAAAACTCCATGATCGACGCTCCATCTCCTCTCTTTCCCTCATCTCGGCTCACAACCCTCTCCCCACCTCAACAAACCAGATCCACAACCCCTATACTCCTCTCCTCTCATCATCCTTTTCCACCAACAACAACCACCAAAACACCACAAAACACCACACGATTTCCAACCACAAATCAGCACCAAAATCACCTCCAAAGTGACACCCATTTCAGCCCTCAAACCAACCTCCAAACACAACAAAACTCATCTGCAAAACGCCATCACAAAACCCCTAAAATGCAGCAGTAAATCGACCCTAATCCCATCTAAAAACGCCATTCAAATAGCCTCATTTTGCCAGCAAGAAATGACCGCCAAAACCAGCCCCCAACATCATTATTTTCAGCTCGAAAAGTACCAAAATGTACCCATTTCAGTTCCAAATAGCACCAAAATCAGCCTCGAAACCCCAACAAACCAACACAAAACCAGCCCAATCACGACTGAAAAGAACCCCAAAACAAGCAACAAAATGTCACCAAAATGGACCTCAAATCTGCCCAGGAACCAGCCCTAAGATACCCATCAGAACCCCATCTGAAAACTATGAAAACAACCCACCAAGTCACCGGAAAACCTCCCAAAAAATTAGCCACCACACTTACCCAAAACCATTGCCCATTTCCTTGATTGTGTTTTATTTTTATTTGTTTATTCAATTGCTTTGCTCCTCTATTTCGTTAGTATATGACTTCTTCTAATTTGGTGGGATTAGTTAGATGTATTTCTTTCGAATTTTGTATTGCTATGGCTTATGTTGTTGTTATTAGGTTATTTTGTTATGTCAAATCATTATTCACATGTAGTGTATTAATCTTTATTCGTTTCCATTAGTTTTATGCAATTTTATGTTTATATTGTTAAACTTGGCCAATGACGAATCTATCTGTCGGATTTCGAGGCTCCCCATTCAAAAAGACAGAAAAATTTTAGTTTGATTGATGTTTGTTATATGTTAAATTTCAAATGTTCTAGTTTAAGTTCATTGTTTGTTAAACTTGGCCAATGATTAATCTATCCGTCGGATTTCGAGGCTTCCCCACTCAAAAGACGAAAAAATTTTAATTTGATTGATGTTTGTTACATGTTAAATTTCAAAATTTCTAGTCTAAGTTCATTGTTTGTTAAACTTGGCCAATAACGAATCTATCCATCGGATTTCGTGGCCTCTCCATTCAAAATGATGAAAAAATTTTAGTTTGATTGATGTTTGTTACATGTTAAATTTCAAATTTTCTAGTTTAAGTTCATTGTTTGTTAAACTTGGCC
>JAOTQR010079500.1:0-10527 GCA_025774065.1 Solanum ossicruentum
TGGAGTGTTGGGGGTACCGGTATTCTATATTACTTAATCTTGTGTTTAGTAGTTCACTTGCTGAGTACCGTGTGTTTGGTACTCACCCCTCTTGCTACAACAGTTTTGTAGGTTGTGAGCCCGAATTGTTGTGATACTCTCCACTCTTCTTTGTCCGAAGCATCCTATGGAGAATGTGAGAGTTAGCTATTTGCCATCCCAGCTGACTTCTTACTCCTACTTATGATTTTGTTCTATTATAGAGACAATATCATTTGATACTTGTGTTTTCTTTCGAATCTATTGTAATGTATTAGAAGCTTGTGCACGTGACAACCAGGTTTTGGGAATTTTTATTAAGTTGACTCATTATCTGTAATTGAACTTTCATTTTTATTATAATTTTGCACTTTTAAGGTTATAATTGGGTTATAGGATGACTTGTCTTGGTGGGATAATACGAGAGCCATCATGCCTGAATTTTGGGTCGTGACGACCCCCCTCAACTAAAATTTGATTTGCTAAATTTGGCAAATAGTTGCTTGTCCCTCAAAGTTTGTAACAAAACTCTTATTTACCCTTATGCTTGATGTTTCCCAAGCTATACCTACTTTTGTAGGCTAAAGTGGCCGTTATCAATATATATAACCTAAAAAAGGTTAGGGTTGAATCCCACAGGGAATATGGTAGACTTAGAAGAATTCAATGCAATTCAGGTTGATTAACGACTTTATCTCTATAGGGAGGGAGAGTTTGTGAAAACTATAAAAAAAGAATTCTAAACTAAAAGAAGTGTTAAACCAGTATGAAGAGTAACTAAGGTATTATGTTCCCCAAGATTCCGTAACTCAATACCACCAGATAATTGAATTCTTTTCTAGTGTGTGCATGTAGAATAGTAAGTTAAGTTCACCAAAACCTTTGGCCCAGGTGAGAGGTGAATTTCACTACATGATTCGGTCCATCCCCCATATGTCACAAAATTCACTCTTACCTATTGTTCCAGTATAATCTCCCTTTGGCCTAGTTCGGTTGATTAGATGAGAAACAACAATCGAATCCTATTAATTAATCTCTTTTCCTATTCAATACTACCTTTATCCAATCAATAACAATAGGCGAGTTCTAATGTTGACCACCATTAGAAAGCATGCAATACTAATAGAATTAATTAATACATACATGCACACTTTTCAAGAATTATGAATTATCCGATTTTACTATGTTAGTTCTTCATGGTTCCCACAACCCTAGTTGTGGATTTAGCTATTTATGATCAGTATAAATGCAAGAATTATGAATTTGAATAACATAATTGAGCACTTACACAAGAGAATTAAGCAAAAGAATTCAAAACTCTTCACCAAGAATCATAAGATTGAAATCAAAAGACAAAATAAAGTTTTACAAGTGTTTCTCTCAAGCTCTCTATTGTTCTATCACGTTCCTCTTTTGTTCCCTTTGAAAAAACTTACGCATCAAAAGTGTTGTATTTTGATAGCACATCAACACCCTCAACTTAAAATTATTGCTTGTCCTTAAGCGACGGACTTAGTCAACATAAGCGGCATAGTAACACACAAACCTCAATCTACTGGCATACATCACATCAAGCTCAAGCACAGACCCCCACACCACATTAAAAACACTTTAGATAGCTATCTAGCAAACTAATATAGATAATCAACACATATGATAGCACAACTATGACAAGCAAGGCAATTATCAACAAACCACAATCACTAAGTTAGTCTAATGTTGGCAATGCAATACAAGTGTGCTCACAAAAAGAAGTCTCATATTTCTCTCATAAGGATATTTTTGGATTCAATGCTTAGGATGCATGAAAAATCACTCGCTCTCAAAAAATACATTCAAATACCATGCTCAATACCGTATGATTGCCTTTATACTCATGACTATGACCTTTGACTACTTGTACTAGGATCACTTTAGGACTTTATCAGCTTGTAACGTAGGCTCAGGGAGCTTTGTTATGATGTTTTGGGAATATAGTGACTGAAGGCCCTCCTGACGCTATATTGTTCTATACTTTTTCCATACCAACATTGTTATTTTCCGTCTCATTCTCCCTGTCTCCTATTTCAAGCTTTTCAAGGTGCCACATTATCATTTCTCATCTTTTTGCCTTGTATTTTCACATCATTATTTTAGCTCATTGCTTAGGTATCACTCATTTTTCTGGCACCCAATTCACACTTTTATCTCTTTCTCAATGTATCACTAATTTTCCCCCCTATTTTATGTTTACTCTTACACTAGCCACCCTCAACTTTGGCTTTTGGCCTTAGTTGAGGTCCACAATAACCAACCTAGGAACCAGGGCCACTTTCAGTAGACACCGTCAACTGATACGTTTTTCCTCAATCAAGGTGCATAATGTTCAAGGAAGACCAAGGCTAATTTCAGGATTTTACATCTAATTAGGCTAGGTAACTGATGCTCTATCAAAATATAGCACATTTGGTTCCTGAAACAAGGGATTTTGTGAGTTCTTAAAGCGACTTTTTAGTGTTTTGATGTGTTTTTATGTTAATCTTGCAGAAAAGTTAGGATGGCATGATTTTGAAGAAAAGTTGTAGATTTTGCTAAAGGATAGGCCATATGAGTCTACCTATGAGTCGTAGGTTGCATTGTAGCAAGAATCAGAGAACAAAAATCAGAAATCTATCAAATGAATGTCACCCCTACAACCCTAGCCTATGAGTCATAAGACATACTACGACTCGTATGAATGGACTCGTAGAAAAAATCAGAGGACCAAAATATTGGACCAAAACCTGAAGATCAAAAATACGAGACAAATATACGAGTCATAGCTCAAGCAAATGCTCATACCTATGGGTCGTACTAGTTCATTCTAAGATACCAAGAGCCTGATACGAGGCCTTAACTATGGCTCGTAGGCCAACCTACGAGTCATAACCGTGAAATTTATCAGATACCAACTGTCTTTTTTGCATAATTCCAAGGGTTATTTTATAAATGCTATAAATAATTTCAGTTAGGTTTTTGAGAGAGAGTTCAAACTGTAGAAAATTCTCCATTATATTTTGAAGCTTTTCTTTGTTTTTTAGAGTAGATTATTGCACTCTTCTGGGAAATCCATTTTGGGGATTGCAAATCTTGCCTTATACTCATTACTGATCAATCAAGCTTGTGGGTTTGCAACTTATGGTTCCTATTTCCTTCATTGTTATTGGTGAAACTCTCAACTCTGTTTATTATTTGCATATTTATATGTTTTATCTTAGCCATGAGTAGCTAAGTACCCACAACTTAGGGTTATGGGAACCATGGGTAGTTGACTTGAGATGACCTAGGTTTTGTGTATGTCTAAGATTGGAGCTTTGTATGTATTGTGTATTTCCCTTAATGATAAATGTTGTTTGGTGGTGGACAACACCAAACCCCGCCTGCTATCACAATCCTGACCAAGGTAGTGATGAATAGGGAAAGGGAAGTAGATGATACGATTCAACTGATGTCTTCCTGTCTAATTGACCTAACCTGACCAAGGGAAGGTTGACTGGGACAATAGGTAATGGTTCGTTGGCACACCATGGTAGCTAACCAAGAGCCATGGTGAAATTCTACCTTCACCATCATAAGAGGACTATAAGAACCTAAGTTACCATCTTGCATGCGATTCATTAATCGTAGTTATATTATCTAGGGTAATTTAGTCAACGAACCATGGGGAACGCAATTCCCAAGTTGTCCCCAAAATTCTGTGTTTTCCTGCATTTTAATTAGTGTTTATTTTATGTTGTTTAGTAATCACAATCCCCCCTATTTAGAGATTGTAGTCATAGATACTAGAAATGATTAGCAGTGAAATCTTATAGTCAAGCCCTCCTAGTGATTCGACCCTAACCCTTGTTAGGTTAATTACTGATAGCGAATATTTTGTTATTGGAGTGTGACTATCACACATCAAAAATTATGGCACCGTTGCTGGGGACAACAGCTAGGTTTTGATTTGATTTCACTATTAGTTAATTTTAGCGTTAATATCTAGAGTCTCTTGCACTTTACTTTTGTTTTTGTTTTTGTCGTTTGATTTCTTTTACAGGGTGTACTAGGTTATATGCCCAACACAAAGAGCTAAGGCAATCCCTTAGCTCTACTAAATTTGGAGATTCATCGACTACTAAGAAGGATGGCTCAAGTGAGTGAGGACATTGAGGTTGAGGAGGATATGCATGGGAATGAGGAAGACTTAAGAAGAGAGGATAATCCACCACCAAGGATTAACTAATCACATCTTAGAGATTTCAATGCAAATGCTTACGGCTGGAATTAGTACCAATTGAACCCTGTGGCGATGGATGTTACTAGTTTTATAGTACTGCCCCCTCTACTAGCAGATGCTAAGTTTACGGTATCAAGTGGATTGTTCCAGATGCTCCAAAACTATGGCCTATTTACAGGACTATCATCAGAGGATCCCCACCATCATCTCCAAAATATCATCTTCATGTGCAAAGTGCCATGGGGACACAAAATATCTCTATTGACATTGTTAGATTGAGGCTGTTTCTATTGTCATTGAATGGAAATGCAGCTATATATATGTCTGAGCTGCCTCCAAGTACCATCACGAGTTAGGCTGAGCTTCAGAGGGTGTTCTTAGAAAGATATTTCCCAAGTTCGAAGAAGCTGAAGATTAAGGACCAAATTAACAACTTCGAGCAATTGCCTGGAGACTCTCTTAGCACTACATGGGAAAGATTTACCAAATGCTTGAGAATGGTCCCTGATCACAAATTAGTTGGTGATGCTTTCATCGAAATCTTCTATAGAGTACTTGATGATAATAGCAAAGCTTGCGCCAATACGATCATGGGAGGTGTTTTTATTGATCAACTATTTGAGCTAGTGGTCGAAAGAACGGAACAACGGTGAAGACCAACAGAGCATGGGGTCATACTGAGCGTGGTAATACAAATTGTTCTTGTATGGTTACCACAAATAGTGAGTAGGCTAAAGTGAATGAAGAGATTATGGAGCAACTTGCTCAACTCCATACGAGCAAGGCTTGGTTTTGAAGAAAAACCAAGTTAGTATGAAGGCAATAGCTCACCAACCCCCAAATACTCCTGTGTATGATGATCAGTTCTTTGATGAGGATGCATGTTAGCGATGGGTTTCCATAATAACCCTCAAGGGTCCGATTCGGACTATTGGAGGCAAGGTTCCAGGAATCAAGGTCGGAACTTCAACAATGATGGAACATATAGAGACAACAGAGGCGGATATTATGACAGAGAGAGTGCCAGAAGCAGAATGGGGGAAGAAGTGAGAGCTACAGAAATGGTCCTTATGTGCCACCACACAATCATGATGCCGGATCAAGGAATTTCTAGGATTGAAAATATGTTTGAAAAATTGTTGAAATGAGCCGACCACCAAGATGAGACTCTAAAGGGAATGAAAGCAAACATTTCAAGTATTAACCAAAAAATAGAGTCTCACTCGGTGGCAATCAAGCAACTTGAAAAACAACTTGGGCAAGTGTCTTCATAATTGAACCAACGCCAAAAGGGCACCCTACCAAACAATATGGTTCAAAAGCCTAAAAATGAAGGGCATTGCATGGCGGTGATGACTTGGAGTGGAAAGAGCACAATGGATCCCCCTATGCCGGTTCTTGTGGATGAAGTCGATAAGAACCATCTTGGTGGTGAAGTTAAGATTGGGGGAAAAGATCCAAAGGTTGGCGGGATGCAATAAGAAGACGTAAGGGAGCATAGGAAATCGCAACCAATTCTCAAATCTCCTCCCCCTTTTCATCAAAGGCTTAAGAAAAAGGAAGAGGAAGGTAAATTCAAACACTTCCTCTCAATGTTGAAGAAACTCTCCATCAGCACTCCCCTTCTAAAAGCTTTGGAGAAAATTCCCGAGTATGCCAAATTTATGAAGGATTTGGTCACCAAGAAGTGCACTTTGAGCCAAGAGTTTACACAAGAACTCCAACAATGTAGTGTGATTATGACCAAATACCTTGAGAAAAAGTGAGAAGACCCTAATACATTCACCATCCCTTGTACCATTGGTGATGTCGAGTTCGCAAGAGCATTGGGTACTTAGGAGCGAGTATTAATCTAATGCCTCTTGTGATATTCAAAAAGCTTTTTCCTTGATACTCCTGTCCCAATAAGAATGAGGTTGCTTATGGCAGATCAAACCATTAAAAAGATGAAAGGAATCCTTTTGGATGTGCTTGTTAAAGTCGATAAATTCTTCTTTCCGGTAGATTTTGTGATCCTCAACTGTGAAGTTAATTTTGACGTGACCATCATTTTAGGGAGACCATTTCTAGCCACTGGGAGAGCACTAGTGGATATGGATTTAGGTCATCTGTGGTTCAGGGTTAATAATGTAGAAGTTTTATTCGATATTCGCCAATCCATGAAATACCCAGATGAATGCAAGAGTGAGGTGTGGACACTCGATGATGTTTGAAAAAGGAAGAATGACAAAGTCAGGCCACGACGTTAAATAAGGCATTTCTTGGAAGGCAACCCAAGTATTTTGATAATTATTTATTTGTTTGAGACTTAGAGTAGTAGTAATTATTCGATTTAAATTAAGAGGCAATGACGCAATTGTAATAATTTTGAGGATTTCTATGCTTTGAGACTTGGTTTGCAGGTAAGAATTGGAAGAACTGAAGATATGAAAATTTTGGACCTAGAGAAGCTCCAGAACTGAAGATATGAAAATTTTGGACCTGGAGAAGCTCCTACGAGAAGGCCTACGACTCGTAGTCATGCCTCATAGGGGGAAACAGTAAGTATCTGAAGTTGCCACATACTCTATGAGCCAACAGTACCATTTTAAGGATCCCTTACGAGTTGTAAGAGGGGTTCGTAGTGCCCACGTATGATTCCTAAATTTTTACCAAGTGTCGGGTCTAGTATGAGACTAGGACCTATGAGTTGTAGCATGACCTACGACTCGTATCGGGGTCTCGTAGCCCCGATCTGTAGCTTTTTAAAATCTAAATGGTTTGCTTATAAAAGGGGTAAAAATTATTTTTGACCCCCAAATTCAATTCTTAAACCTAAATGACGACGAAAAACCCTCTCCCATCATCCACATCATTTTTTTTACTAGATTCCCGACTACCAATGTCATTTTTCAGCAAGGAATTCGGCTAGGGTAAATTTTGAGGGTTTCAACATGAATTTCACTCCACTTTTCTTTGGTTCACTTCTAAATCTGATTGGTAAGTTCTTTTATTTAATTTCTCAATCTTTGGTGATGAGCATTGTTCCCTATATGAGTATAAGTCTAGTTCGATCATGTTTAAGCATGACATACATTGATTATTACACTAGAACTGTAATCTAGGGTATTTAGGCTTTTAAAGAGTTGAGTCGTGGATTGAACCTTGTTTAAATTCTTGAGTGGGTGATTGTGAGATTGAAATGTGTGATTGTTGGTATGTGATGTGTAATTCTTGCTCAGTTATGGTCTAAATATTTGTCGGAATTGAATTTTATATAGTGTGGGGGTGTGATACCTATTCTTGACCATTTGGGATTGGATTGAACTGCTATGTGTGGAAACTGCATCCCTGGGAGTATTTTGTAGTTGTCAAGTGTTAGTTTGCAAAGTACTCTGTCGTAGGTGTGTTTGAGAAATGTAGATTTAGTTTCTACTCTTAGGGATAATGCTCGTTTTAAATTGTCGATGCTAGCATGGAATTGATTATGTGCCATTTAGTCATGCTTTGCTCTTATTTGCATGATTAAGTTAAATTTTGTGTTGAATTTGTGCTTGGTATGGGAAATGGTTAGGCATTACAGGTAACTTCTGTGCTCAGCTATGAGGCACTCCTACGACTCATAAGTTCCTATACGAGTCGTAGTGGCCCTTCGTAGCAAGCATCAGTCACCTGTAATCCCTTCCTATTTCTCATACAAGACCCATATATGATTCATAATACTTGGTACGACTCATAGTTAGGGTCTCATAAACTTTTCTAAGTTTTGAAAATGTTTCTAAAAATAATTTCGAGCTCAAACTACGACTCATAAGTCACCTTACAAGTCATAGCCACATATCGTATATGTGATTAGCAAGCACTTTTAAAGGTAAAACTTCTACAAGGACAGTATATGATTTGTAGGTCATCATATGAATCGTAATGACACTCGTACCTGCACATCTACAGTTACATCAGTGGAAGGTTAATTTTTATTTGTTTTTGTTTCTTGTTCTTTGCTTTGTATTTTAGTGAAGCAAACATCTGGGATTTACATACTGCATTGTGGGTTATTTGCAGATAAAATTCCTCCAAAACACAAGCCATCTATTCAAGCTCTTCAACGGAGGTTGCAGGATGAATCCTCCGACTCCGAACAATTTGAGGGCTCCGTGGAAGTCCATAGACTCAGGTTAGATCCAAAGGCCAATAGACCTCAAACTCAGGAAGTTGCAACTTAGATACCCATGGGAGTGAGTAGTTTCTCCCAGTCTGAAGAGGAGGAACAACAGGGCAATGGGGATGGGTTAGACAACAGCTTGCCACAGATGACCCCCTCGCACTCGGGTACAAAGTCAGAGTCAGAGAGCACTTCTTAGTAGGAGGAGGTCCAGTCCCAACCCCCAGTCGATTGTAGATGGTGTATCCCTGGGATCAAGGAAATATATGACCAAGGGTTGGTGCTAAAAGGGCCAGGCAAGCCGGTTCGACAGTTTCATGAGGAGTCCCAACTAAATGCCTCTAGCTTAGATAGAGTGCGCGGATTGGATGCTGGGTTGGATGAGCATAGGCTATGTTGGACCATACAACAGTTGGGAAAATATGCCCCTTACATAGTCTGTAAGTTCTATGCAGTGTACCTTACTACACTCTGCCGGGGATTGATAAAGAACAAAAGATCAATCGAGCAGCCGATGCTATGGGTTATAACAGTTCGGTGGAGGAGAGTTGATATCTCAGAGAAGACAATCCGACGAGTGAGTTTGGTCCTACTTATACAACCCCTCAATCCACCACGGAGTACGATAGCCGTAGTGAGAAGATGAGGACAATGGTGATTGGAAAGGACATCAGGGCTAGCATAGAGCTTCTACGGTGGATTGCTAGCCAGATTTTTGAGGAGGGTGTTGAGATGACATGAATCACAAACCATGCAGTTCCTATAGTAAAAACCCATCTCTCATTCTGGGCCAAGTTGTGGTGGTCCATTATCCGTTGGCGTATTAGGCTAACTTTTACGGATAATGTGATCACCCTCGAGAGAGTTGTATTACTGTCTAGCCTTCTAGCTCGGTATGCTATAGACTGGTCCTGAATCAATTCAGAGCAAATTAACAAGGCTGCAGCTTGGATGAGCACTTCATTGTCATTTCCAATTTTGATTCATCAACTATATAGTGTAGCAGGTTTTCCTATTGGCCTTCACCGGGGCCCTCAAGTAGACGCCACACACACTATGGATCCCAGCCTGATAAAGGCTGATGAGAACCCAGTAACCTTACCTTGAGCTATACCACCTCTTATCCCAAAGCCATTTTCGGTCGAGCCACAGGTTTCAGGTTTACCTCCAGCTCCTACGGGCACTATTCCGGCTACTATAGAGCCTACACTGGTAGTCGAGATTGAGTCTACACCATCCACCAGCATTCCAACACCACCATCAACTACATTTCAGGTTGACCCTCTTTCCTCTGCTGTTGCTTTTCAGGCTTTATTATGCAGGGTGGCTGTAGCAGAAGGCAGGCTGCGAGAGCTATCAGCACGAGTTTGAATCTTTATTGATCAGACTGTTTGGCATGCCAAGGTGAGGATGAGGGCATTTTCCTGAGATTTAGTTGATGATAGACTCTGAGCAGTTGATGCATGGGTCGATGCATTCGAGGCTAGAGTCCAGCAGATGCTCAAGGGTGCTAGGCCTGCCAACACGAGTGCAGTGAATAATGAGTCAGCCAGGTTCAAGGAAGACTTGTTGCAGTTGTTGACACCCACTGTTTCAGCCCTATAGGTAGCATTAGTAGGTGATGAGACATTTAATTGGATCGCCAACCGTTCGGACACCCACGGGAAGAGGCCCCTTGAGCATGCTAATCCAGAGCCGATCCCAAAGAGGCCGAGACCTGAGGAGGAGAAGCCCATACCTGAGGAGGTGGTGTAGGAGTCTCTTTTGTTGGAGGATATTTAGAGAGAGAGAGAGCACAACACACCCCAGCTGGAGAGGGTACTTTAGTAGAGGAGGAGAGGCAGACTAAGGACACTGCAGACCAGCCTGAGACTGGAGCAAGAGCACCATGATGTTTGACCAATTTTGAACCAACTCTTACTTGTTTTTATGGATACTCTGTCCTTGTGTTAGACAATATTGTTTTTATTTTGGTTTTTGTGGATGTTCTTAGTGGATAATATTTTTATTTTGGTTTTAGATGTTAATTTTGTTAACTGTCAGATTTGAATATATATATATATATATATATATATGTGTGTGTGTGTGTGTGTGTGTGTCTGTGTGTGTGTGTGTGTGTGTGTGTGTGTGT
>JAOTQR010079501.1:0-10527 GCA_025774065.1 Solanum ossicruentum
ATAATAATAATAATAATAATAATAATAATAATAATAATAATAATAATAATAATAATAATAATAATAATAATAATAGCGCCAATAAATATAAAGAAATTTAAAAAATAAAAAAAAAAAAAAAAGAAAGAAAGAAATTCAATAGCCCAACATGGGCATTAATTACTTATTAATTGATATGACAAGTTGTCAAATTAGAAGCAAATAACCGAATGACTATTTTGCTAGGAAACATTGGCCGAAAGACCATTTTATGTAATAAAAACATATGAACTATTTTTTATATAAATAATTTTCTTAATGATTTATAGGTGTAATTATTCTTTTTATAAATGCAAACAGTAGGAAGAAATTATCTTATTTTTAAAAGGTTCATTACAAATTCTAAAAATGAGAACTATATTTATATATAAGAATATATTTTTTAGTTGGAACATCTACAGAAATAAAAATTGACAAATCAAATTCAAAATTCAGATAGCAAACCCAAAAAAAATAAAAAAGATTGACACATCAGAAAGCATTTCAAACTAATTTGACGAGGAAGAACTGATTTTCACTTAGATTTCTCATGTGTTTAAATTTCATTGCAATTTTTTTTTAAAAAAAAATTATAATGATCTTTCAAAAATTAATACAATTTCTATGTACAGTTCTCATTTAAAGGGAAGCACATAATTCAAGCGGACGTGTTTATGCGAGCTGTGTGCTTATTCCCACTTCTCATTAGTAAGTATTTTTAGTGAGTTGGGTTATTAAAATGGTTTAAATAGATGTCTTTTTATTTTTTAATTTTAATTTTAAATAAAAGTATCATATTTGAAAATTTTTATCAAAAAATTAATTAAATAGATTGACTGACTTTATAATTTACTTCCAAAGTTGACTAAATTTTAGGTTAAAAATCAAAGTTGAGTGAATTTATGAGAGAAAAGTCTATAGCTAAGTGATTTTTGAGTTAAAAATCAAAACTGAGTGACATTTTGAGATAAAAAACCATAATTGAGTTATCATCTGCGATATTAGCTAAAAGCACAAAGGGGATTCATTCAATATATATATAATTTAAACTACATATAAATATTATAATTTTTTGCTGAAAGAATTTCGATCAGATGAATCCCTCGAGCCTTGCTAGCTCTCCCTTCGAGGGAGTGTTTGTATTTGTTCGTTTATGAGATCCAATATTATATATGGTGCATTCCAACACTTACACCTATTGTTCTTGTGTACATACATGTGTGTTTGTTTGTTTAGGCAAAGTTTTAATTTAAAGAAATTTTCTTGCTTTAGAAGTTGGAAAAAGGGACAGTTGGAAAAGTGAGTGCTTGTAAATGATTCCACTACATATGTTGGAGAAGAAATCACCTAAAAATTCTGATCATAAGATAAAACACTTTTAAGATTCATCCTTCAATATTTTATGTAATGTTAGGTTCCTGTAATAAAGAAAAGAAAGCAACACTGTGACAATATTATTTTACTATACCTTACTCATCTGTCGCTAAAGACTATGGGAGCTGGTTATGTATAAAATTAGTTGTTTTTAATAGTTTTCTCAAACAAACAATCTTCTAATAAAATAATTTCAAACCATGATACTTTAACAAAATATGCTTTCTTCCATTATTGATTTGACTTTCTACTATATTAAAATTAAAATGGAATTATTCTTCTGCTAATTTTTTGTTCAAGCACTTTTATATATTTAGTTTACTAGTTTTTAATAATGTGGATCGCGCACTTATCCTAAAATACATAATCCAAATTTTATATTGCAAATGATATATTCTAAAATACATAATCCAAATTTTATATTGCAAATGATATATTTTAAATGGTACATATATTGTTGGACTTTCTCTATGCTATCAAATAAAATCAATACAGACACAAAAAAATGTAACAATTCGCAAGTTGAGGTAAGAAAATCTTGCAAATGTGATGTTGCTTTTGTGGCATATATATTACTTTAATTTAAGATAAATACATGCTCGAATATATATATATATATATATATATATATATATATGTTAAATTCCATCACGATAAACCCTAATGAGGTTAAAAGTCATATGAATCTTGCTTCGACCCAAACACTGAATTTTTTTTTTAATTAAGAAAAAATGATGATATAGTAAGTATTGCATAGTATAAAAAATTACAAGATCACGTAGGAAAAATATTAATATTGCAAATAAAACTGAAAATGTGAAAGAATAAGCTATCAATTGTTATGGTTCATTAAGTACCTAAAATTTGAGATGATTGAAAATCTGTGGAAGAATAAAAAGAGAGATATTTATATTAATATGTGTATTAACTCCTAAAGTTCATTTTTCACCATTATGGTAATTGGATGAAACTAAATTTTGCAATCGTAATTTTTGCAGATAATATTGCTCTAAATCGACTTATATAAATTGAGATTTTTCCTAGTAAATGAGATAGTTTATTAGCATTAAGTAAGTGTCGAATGACCTAAAATGAAAATAATAATCCATTTGTGGTTAATTGATCCTTAGCAACGACTTGTACAAAAATGTTTACTTTTTCGTAAAATTATATTCATTCTTTCGGTTAGGATCTTTGCAGGTATGACTATTTTGTTTTGATGATGACAAACGAAACCAACAACAACATGACAAGCAATCAGGTCCTGTATATCTGCACCAGTGGAGTCAAGCAGAATCCCAGTCAGAGTAGGATTCTTATTTATGGAAACGGAATCAGGATGGGATTTGGTGAAGGCAACAACGTAGGAAAAGGACTCCTTTATGGAAAAGAATCGCGTGTCCTAATCAAGAAAGGAGTCATATATGGAAGGTCTTTAGGATTCAATATAAATACAATCTCAACCCTAGAAGACACAACTTTTGCAATATGAAATCGGGGAGAGCAGTCAAGCAAGAACACAGGCACTTGGCGAGAGCACTCAAGCAAGATTTAGAGTTCAAGTCTGTTTGACAATGTTTTTAGAATCTTTGTTTAGGGACAAATATTGTAAGAAGTCATTTTTTCTTTGAGTGAGTTGTAATTGAGAGTGGGTTTGACTCTCAATAGTTGAGTTTGTTGAGTGAGTTGTAAGTTGACTTTGCTCGTTTAAAGTTAGTGAAGTTGTTGAAATCCTACTAGTGTAGGTAGTGGTTATTTCTCCCTTGAGCAAGGAGTTTTTCCACTATAAGTTATGTGTTAACTTTACTGCTTTTTGTGTGCCCGTTGGTACTGCTTATTGAACCTGGTTCACTAGCAGTTTAGGGGTACAAATTCTTTTAGTTAGTATTAGAGTAGGTCTTTTCAAAACAAGGCTAACAATCTCGAAAAGATAATGGCAGCTCATCCACAGTAGAAGAAGGAGCTTCTCAGTCCAGACCTCGACTCTTTAATGGATATTACTACGAATGGTGGAAAACTCGAATGATGAATCACATCGAAGGGAAACATCCTGATTTCTAGAATGTTGTGCTCCACAGACCAACCACTCCCATGAAAGACGGGTCAACCTCAGGTGCTCTAAGAATACCCAAGGAGCATAGTGAGTGGAATGATACTGACAAGATTGTCATTCAGAATAATGTCAAGGCAAAGAAGATTTTATTGTGCGGCATATGTCCTGATGAATACAACAAAATATCATCTTGTCAAGATGCTAAACAAATTTGGGACACAGTGCAAGTTGCTCATGAAGGAACCACTCAAGTGAAAAAAGGCAAAGATTGATAATCTTAATCGACAGTATGAGTTGTTCAGAATGCACGAAGGCGAAACTATATAGGCAATGGAAACTAGGTTCTCTACTATTTTCAATGAGATCTACTCCTTAGGAGAAGTCATTTCCACAGGGAAGGCTATCCGGAAGCTACTGAGTGTTACCTGAATCCTGGGAAAGCAAAGGTGAATCCATCATTGAAGCTAAGGATCTGGATACCATGACTATGGATCAGCTGATGGAAACTCTGGTTACTTATGAGCTAAAGAAGAGTCAGGAGAAGGAGCTTAACAATAAGAGAGAGGACAAGAACCTGATTCTGAAAGCCACTAAGAAAGAGTACTTGGAGGAAGAAAACATTACCCTAATCACTAAGAAGTTCCAATAGGTGATGCAAAGAGGAACATGTAGACAAAGAAGGACCACTCAACGAACAATTAAGAAAGATCTAAGGGAACAACTGTGCCACAAGTGTGTGGAAGCCTTGACCACTTCATTAAGTTCTGTCCTCTCTAGGCACTTGAGTACAAGAAGAATGTGCCAAAGAAACCCAAGGAAACCAAGGTCAAACTATATGTTCGCATGATAGGAGGATGACGAATCAGAAAGCGGATCTCTCGGTGCAAAGATCCTTAGCGGCACTGGCTGGTAACTCGGGGGAAGAATCTGATGGTGAGGCACCTGAAAATAAATCTCTCATAGTTGTTGAGGAACCTGAGAAGTATGATTTTCCTTACTCTTATTGCTATGGATGAATCTGATGATGAAAGTGGCAAGGAACAGGTGACTGAAGCAACTGATCTCAAGGCTGATGAGGTTGATATCAACCAGGAGAATCTGGCACTAATGGCAGGAGTAGGTTCTCATGATCAGGATAGTGCACTATTAGATACCAAGGTAGGTTTTGAACAAGCTAAAGTTGATATTCATTTGTCCTCAAAGAAAAACCTTGAGTCTCTGTCATAGGTCCTGATTAAAGCCTATCTGACTGTTTGTGACTCCAAGGACCTTTTTCTGAAGGACTATGCTCAATTGAGAACTGAGAATGTTGATCTTGAGAATGACAATCATAAACTACAAATGGATATTGACAGTCTTAAGTCCTCTAGAAAGGAGAAAAATATTATGAGTTTGACCCAATCAAACCTGGAAGAAAAAGTTAAGAAATTAGAGGATGAGCTAGGTATCATGTCTAATGAGAATGAAGTTCTTCTAAAAGAACTGGACCAGACCAAAGCTAAATTAGAGTACATTATGAAGTGTACCAAGTCCTCTTCTATGCTCGATGATATGCACCAAGGTCAGTCTACCACCAAGTATGGGATCAGGTTCAAAATCAAGGAATCCAAGGATCATACAATAGGTCATGGAGTCCTTTGCACCTTGTGTGGGATGACCAGCCATATTAGAGATAACTGCAATAAAAACTCCAAGGCTCTTGATAACAGTATCTCTTACTTCAACATGAACTATGAAATGGGTAGGCAAAGGAGGGTAAAGGACAAAGGTATCCTTGTAGGAGTAATATAAATATGACAAGAAGAAGATACCCTCCTAGAACTAACAGGAACCAGTCAGGCAAAAGACATCCACCTGGATTTAGCTGGTTTAATGATGAAAGTATATATACTTCTAGAACCACCAAGGTTAAAAATATTAAAAAGGATCTTCCTACCTGGGCAACAAGGGATCTTATTCACTCTTTTCATAATAAAAAAGGATCCACGTGGATCTAGGTCCCCAAATCTCATCTCTGTTAATTGTGCAGGAACCAATAGAAGGAAAATGGAAGCGGTGGTACTTGGACAGAGCATGCTCCAGACATGTGACAGGAGACAAACACAACTTCCTTCTACTGAGTGACTTTCAAGGCGGAATGTAGGGTTTGGAAATGGAAAACAAGGTGAAATTAAAGGTATCAAAAAAGGTGGGACCATCCATGTCCCAATGCATTGACAATGTGTACTATGTGGAGGGACTGAAACATAATCTTCAGAGCGTCTCTTAAATGTGTGATAAAGGAAATAATGTACTTTTTACGGTCTCGGGATGCAAAGTGACAAATGCTGTCTCTAAGAGGATCATACTCAGGGGGAAGAGACACAAAAATGTGTACAAGGTGGACATCAATGGACCTTGTCAACCTGAGATGAAGTGCTTGAGTGCCATAAGTGATGCATGTTTACTTTGGCACTAAAGGCTAGGACACGTTAGCTTCTCTACATTCCACAAGCTAATCCTAAAAGAGCTTGTCCTAGGACTGTCTGAAGGAAATATTAGTGAAGATCAAGTGTGTGAAGCCTGTGCTCAAGGTAAAAATGTCAAGAGCAACTTTTAGCCAGTGGGATTGGTCAATACTAACAGACCTCTGGAACTGGTTTACATAGATCTCCGCGGCCCTATGAAAGTCCTAAGCAGAGGTGGGAGCAGGTATGTATTCGTACTTGTAGATGATTTCTCAAGGTTCACATAGACCTTCTTTCTGAAATCTAAGGATGAAACTTTTGATGTGTTTGTTGTGTATGCTAAAATGGTCCAAAAAAATCTAAACTATCATCTGATGAGCTTGAGAATGTATCATGGTACAAAATTTGAGAACTCCAGGTTGCTCATATCCTCTGCTAAAATTGGGGTGACTTAAAACTTGTCAGCCCCTAGAACTCCCCAGATATATCGGGTTATGGAAAGAAAGAATAGAGCTCTGGAAGATATGACTGGAACCATGCTGATAGCCAGTGTTCTTCCACATAGTTTCTGGGCTGAGGTGGTGAACACCGCCTGCTATCTCATTAACAGATGCATGATCAGACCTATCTTGAACAAAACTCCCTATGAGTTACTTAAAGGTAGAAAACCAAACCTAGCCCATCTTCGTTCTTTTGCTATATACACAACAATGGAAAGGATGCTCTAGGAAAGTTTCACGCCAAAAGATATGAGGGAATTTTCATTGGGCATTTCTCTCATAGCAAAACTTCAAAGTGTACAATAAAAGAACTAGACGTGTAGAAGAAAGTGCACATGTTATATTTGATGAGGACAATCCAGGGGCCAAGTTTTGTAGAAATAGGTACAAAGATCGGAAGTAATTGACAGCAGGAAAGAGTCAGATGATGAGAATGACAGGGAGCAGGCCAATGGATCAAGTCCTCTGACTCAAGGTAATGGGGAGAGAGAGGCACCTTCTGAGGCTGCCCCTAAAAATGGAGATGGTGGATTTGGAACATCTCACCCGGCTGGAGCTGGTTCCTCAAACACAACAAGCAATAATCCTATGCCTGAGGACCCAGGACATAACTGGAAGCACAAGAGCTCTTATTCTGTTGAAAACCTGCTGACTCCTCTAGACTCAGGGATATCCACCAGATCAAAGCTCAGGAATGTGCGTGCCTTCTCTGCATATGTGTCCTTGGTTGAATCAAAAAATGTCAAAAAAGCATTGCTGGATGAAGAATGGATATCTGCTATATAGGAAGAACTCTTACAGTTTGATCAAAGCAAGGTGTGGCACCTGCTTTCCCCTTATGAAAATCGAACCATCATAAGAACAAAATGGGTATTAGATAATAAGCTAGATAAATAAGGGATGGTTACTAGAAATAAGGCTAGATTAGTGGTGGAAGGGTACAATCAAGAGGAAGGAATTGACTATGATGAGACTTTTGCCCTTGTTGCCCGTATTGAGCCAATTCGAATGCTCATAGCATTTGCTGCTCACATGGAATTTAAGCTGTATCAAATAGATGTTAAAAGTGTATTCCTTAATAGGTATTTGCAGGAGGAAAGTCTATGTAAGGCAACCACCTGGCTTCGAAGACCATGAGCATCCAAACTATGCGTACAAGCTAGACAAAGGTCTATATGGACTAGAACAAGCACCTAGAGCCTGGTATGATCGACTTTTCAGCTTTTTATTAAGTCATGGTTACTCGAGAGAAAAGATTAATAATACACTGTTCTAAGGAAAAAGGGTGCCCATCTGCTCATTGTTCAGGTCTATGTTAACGACATCATCTTTGGAGGAACGAAAGCAGCTCTAGGGGAAGAATTTGCAAAACTCATGGGAAGTGAGTTTGAGATGAGCATGAGGGGGGAACTGAATTTCTTCTAAGGACTTCAAATACATCAGGGATAAACAGATACATCTATTCATCAGCAGAAGTACATTAAGAAGCTAATCACTAAGTTTGGGATGCAGGATGCCAAAGTCCGCGACACTCCCATGGCAACCACTACAAGGTTTGACAGAGATGAAGCAGGTGTTGGAGTTGATGAAACCAAGTACCGAAGGATGATTGGGTCATTCCTGTACTTGACAACTAGTAGACCTGATATTGTGTTCAGTGTGGGGATGTGTGTAAGGTTTCAATCAAAGCCCAAGGAATCACATCTCAAGGCTATCAAACGAATTCTGTGCTACCTAAAAGGATCCATGGACCTGGTTCTCTGGTGCCCTGCTGGCTCCTCATTTGATCTAGAAGGATTTTCTAATGTTGATTTGCCAGATATTCAGTAAGCAAGAAGAGCACCTCAGGAATGACACACTTCTTGGGACCTTTTCTGGTCTCCTGGGCTACCAAGAAATAGAATTTTATTGCTCTATCGACTTCTGAAGATGAATAAATTACTATGACCGCCTGTTGTGCTCAACTCATATGGATTAAATAGCAGCTTGTAGATTTTGGGATCCAAGTTTATCGCATCCCTATTATGTGAGATAACATAAACACAGTGAATATTGCAAAGAATCTGGTCCAGCACAAGCATACTAAGCATATTGATGTGAGGCATCACTTCTTGAGGGACAATGTAGGGAAGGGGTTTATTGAAATAGTGGTCTATAAAACTAAGGACGAGGTTTTCGACATCTTCACCAAGGCTCTAAGCAGGGAGTACTTTGAGCAAAATCATCTTCATATAGGGCTAATCAGGGATTCTTGACATTTTCTTTTTGCTTCTTAATTTGTACTTCAAGCACTATATAGATCTACTAACTTGAACAAATTTGCATGTATCCTTATCAGAAACATGCACCTGGACACATACGCTGCGAACTACTGATATTACTCTTAGCATCCACCGCTAGAGTAAGGTATCAAGTCAGGGGGAACTGGTTCTCACATGCTAACTTACCAGGGACGCCCTTGCCCCATGATTTCCACTGTCTGAATGAATACATGCCTTGTGAAAAGTTCTCTGTAGTCTATACCTAAACCCGGTTCTCCTTATCTGTTTCTTTATTTGGTGAGAAGGGGTCATACTTTAAAAAGACAATGATCACCATTTCTTGGGATCTCAAGCGTCTCCCAGTTGCAATTTGTCAAATCATGTCTTTTCAATCAAATACCGATGCCTCTTCCAACTCCCTATATACCCTTCTATATTGCCACCCGTGTGCCCAAAAGCATTCAGTATCTACTTTGTTTTCAAACCCCAAAAAGCAAAACCCTTCTTCAAGAAAACAACTCTCTATCAATGGAGTCTCTTATTTCTTACTCTAACACTGACTCAAACGCCACTACCCCTCTCCACCATAGGACCTCCCACAAGGGGAACTTCAATCGTCACCCTCCACCTATAACCAGTCACCACCATCATCCTCGCCATCAACCACCACAAATAAACCTCATCGCTTTTCCCCCTCACCGTCTCCGGACCTACCTTACTATCAACCACGCTCTTCTCTGTCCAAACCCTACCGGACGTACGCTGACGTATCCATTACTGACCCTAAACCTTCTAGTCGATGCCTCATTAATGAAGATTGGTCTTCCTCCACTGACACACCCCCAATTTAGGTTGTGTCACCTCCTCATGGAACCTCTCTATCTCCAATTGCTCCTGCATCTATGGTGCTTGCCTCTATACTAGAGCGTTCGGACTCCCAGAATAACATTCCCTAGGCCCAAGTCCACCGCGGTTTCCTCCGCCGTTAGGCCCTTTCACTTTCTTCTCCATGGCCCATCGCTCCTCGCACTCGTGGTCCTAGCACCAAGAGAAAACAACGTGTGTTTGACTTGAATGGCTCTTTTTCCAACCGTAAAAAGGCATACTCCGATGAGTCTTCCATCTCTCAATCCTCCCCTGTCCATGTCTCTTCCTCTCCCCAAGGGACCTCTGCACCTGGTTCCTCCTACTCCACTCAGGGTAAAGAAACATGTGGAGAATTTCATAAAGTAGGGAAGGACCTTTATTTCAGCTTTAAGACTGCACTGAGGGGCAGGGTTATCCAACCTAAGGTCTGTACTTATCCAGTGTTCGCACAACTGTGTGGCAAATTGGCCTCTCATGGGTGGATAAATCTTTTCTTTGATACTGAGACCCTTGTGTTTGCGCCTGAGGTGGTGGAGTTTTATGTGAATCTAGCTGTTGTTGAGGGGGATGTGGCTGCCTCGAGGGTGCATGGGGTAGATATTGTGTTTCATAAGGAGAAACTTGTCACGACCCAACCCAGGGATCGTGGTTAGTGCCGATTGGGCACCCAGACAAACACTAAACCGGATTTCCAAATATAATATCTAAGGAATCTATCAAAATTTCGGCAGAATTTCCTCTGTTTTACTGACTAACCAAACCTGCAAACAGCAACTCCAGCATACAGCAAATATCTATACTCATATATACGAGGGCCGACAAGGTCACCGCTGCGGTAGAACCGCCCAACAAATGTATCATATATACATAGTCATACCACATGCAATATCCCACACCCACATGTATCCACAGACCTCTACACATATAAATTGAATCATAGGACGGGACAGGGCCCCGTCATACCCTTGAATATACATAAATGCAAAATACAGAAAATAAGTGTACAT
>JAOTQR010079502.1:0-41971 GCA_025774065.1 Solanum ossicruentum
TTTTACTTTAACAACAAAGTATTCTATTTTGGTGGGGTGTAGGAAATTATGGATTAAGGTGAAGTCTGAGTAGCCTCGAGTCCAAAACTTACCCTATTTTTGATCCTAAAGTTTTCTTGTAGTGGTTTTTTTCCCTTGTGGATGTTTTAATTTTCTATTTAATCGGAATATTTAGGTAGCGTAGATAATGTTTAAATACATGGTAGTATGGTCTTTTGGCGTATACATAGTCTTTAAATATTTTTTCAATGGTTTGAAAAATTTAGGTACCCTCAAAATTCTTGAGATTATTGGTTATTGATGCAATCACGCATTTTGATTATTTGGTGATGTTTGTTCTGATAATGTAAAGGTAAGTTGAGACTAGAAGCATGACCTGTGATTCTATACTTGATTGTGTGTGCAATGCCATATGTGTTGTAAGCTCATTTTGCTGCATTCAAGTATCATTTTGCTGCAATGCCTTACTACTCTAAGAATGGTTTGGTGATGTGGTTGATTTTGGAAGGGATCTTAGGCCTTTGTTCTTTTAGTGAGCCCACTTTTGCCTAAATGACCTACCAAATGAGCTAGTGAATCCCTTGTTCCAAATGTTTGAGTCTCTCATGCACTCATTCTTTCTTGATACCTAGCTAGCTTAGCATTATCTTATTAAATACCTTAATATTGGCCTTGATCTATCCTTGAATATGTGAACCTTAATGGCGTATGAAAGCTTAATTTGAGGATGGCTACAAATAGTGACCCTGATTTGGGAAATACATATTGTGTAATTCACCTCAGGCTAAAAGCCTAAGTTGAGGGCGGCCCTTATTTTGGTAAAGTAATGAAAATAAGGTAGTTAGTTGAGAAAAAAGAGAAAGAAATGAAAAATCATGAGCCGTGTGAGGGAAAAGAAATGAAAAGTTCCTTGAATTGAGAAAAATTAGCAAAAAATGAGTTTAGTAATACGGCACAACTGAAAAGAGAAAGAGGGCACCCAGGGAAGGCTTGAAATAGGATAATAAGGGTGAATTTAGTGAAAATGTTGGGTTATGAAGGTAAAAGTGTTGGTAAACATGGTTCAAGGATAGTTTTTAGTCATTACTTGCCTAAAATGCCATACCAAAGCCCCATGAGCCTATGTTACAAGCCGTTAAGTCCTAAAGTGATCCAAATCCATTTTGTTGCCAATCCGGAAATTGAGTACAGGGGCAAGATTATGGTGTTAGTCATTTTGCAAGAATTGCATTTGTGAGAGTGAGAATTCTTCCACAATCCCTAAATTCTGAATGCTTTATGAGTAAGTAAGAGGGACTTCTTTTCTGTGAGGGCACTTGCACTAATTGATTAGCATATGACTATACCAGTGATTGTGGATGGTTGATTCTCCTTAGCTTATCATAGTTAGATTGCCAAATACATCTTTGTGTTTTTGTTTTGTGTAGTAACTTTGCAATCTTGTCTTGAAAATGAAAGTTGGGTACCTGAATTAGAGTAAATGATTTATATGTCATTAGTATAACTTCTATGTGTTTCTCATTGTCTGCTTAGATTGAGTCGTCACTTAAGGACAAGCAACAATTCTAAGTTGAGGGTGTTGATGTGCGGTCAAAATACAACACCTTTGATGCCTAAAACAAGGGATTTTGTGTGTCCTTAATGCAACCTTTTATGGTTTTTATGTGTTTTTTGTGTTGTTATTGCAAAAAAGATAGGCTGGCATGATTTTGGAAGAAAATTACAGATTTTTATTGAAGTATAGGACATATGTGTTCACCTACGAGTAATAGCCCAAGATACGAGTCGATGGATGATCTCGTAGCAGGGAACAAAGAGCAATAACCAAAAAATTTGCTAAGTGGAGGTCAGCCCTATCATAGGTCTCACTACGACTCATATAGGTGGACTCGTTGCAAGGAACAGAGAGCCAAGACTTTGGAACAAAAACTGAAGGCCTAGACTACGAGAGGAGCATAAGATTCGTATCCCAAGCAATGGCTCGTACTAGTGGATCGTACCAATTGAATCCAAAATTTCAAGTACCAAATACGAGACCCTGATTATGACTCGTAGGTTACCCTACGAGTCGTACCTGCGAGGCGTACCAACTGCCAGCTATCTTTATTGTGTAATATTTAGGGTTAAATATATAACTACTATAAATACTTTAAGTTAGGGTTTATTTAAAAAATGGATCCCAGACTTGAACGTTGAACAATTGCCTTTGAATATTCTCACTAGAATATTTTAGGGTTTGAGTAGATTTTCATTTTCACTTGGAATACCCACTTTTGGGGAGTGGAAATCATACTTTGTAGTCATTCTCAATCTATCAAGCTTGTGGTTTGCAAACTTGTGGTGCTATCACTCTTCATTGCTTTGGGTAAAACTTTCAACTATATATATCTTGTACTTGCATTTTTGTAGGTTTTGCCTTAGCCATGGTAGCTAAGCACCAACAACTTGGGTTTATGGGAACCATAGGTAGTTGACTTGAAAGGCCTAGATTTTTTGTACGGGGAACAAACCTATGCCAAAGGGTACCCATCCCTTTAGACGGTCAGGGGTTGAGACACACACCTCCAAGCCTTATTATAGATAGACAATGATGGAAAAGTACAAGGATGGGGGAGTAAATAGTACCTTCGACCTATGGTGGTATACAAATTCCCCAACCTACTAAGGTAGGGTAATTTGTTCCCATAACTACTACAAAAGTAAAAAGACATAGAACATACTAACAAAATGACTCCTTTCAGTACATACAATCTAAGAAAGCAATTAAACGAGGGAGACTCTCCCTTACAAGTAAAAAGGAGAAAAACAAAGGACAGAAAATCTAATCCTTTGGAACTATCATCAGAACCAAGGAGTAGAGAAAACACACTTATAGCTCAGACAATTCTAAGACTATCAGCATGCACCAACATCAGCTCATGGTGGTTCTTTAATCCTTTTATGTTTCCTTCTTCTAAATGCAACCATCTCTATCTGTCAAGCTCATAGTAAGCTTTAGCCTCATTTGGAATTTGAGCAACATCAAAATACACCTGTGGGATAGTGAAATTGTGACTTTGCTTGGTAAAGACATCCGCTACAAAGTTAGCTTCTCTCAGGGCATGTCTGCATTTAAAATCCTCCAATTGAGATATATAGTGTATTAATCTGTTTAGGGCCTGATCTACATACCAAGGATCATTAGCATGCTGCTAAATCCATTTAAAAAGTAGTTGGGAATCAACTTCTAGCACAACCTTATTCCAACCCATCTGAAGACACCAAGCAACACCAAACCCTACAGCTTCAACTTCAGCTTGGTTTTTGGATCCATTACCAAGTGGAGTAGAGTTAGCAAGCATAAACTCTCCATTGTTGTTTCTAATGATACCCCCATCCCCCATTCTCCCATCAGCAAGAGCACTACCATAATAATTAAGTTTTACCCACAAACTGGAGTAATTTTAGTCATGTGAACACACTTTTCAACCAGATGTACAAGATCAGTCCACCTAGCAGGCCAAGAGATATAAGGATAAGAAGTTTTCATCAGAAGAACTTATCCCTGTAGATTAAAAATTTAACTCTGATCAGGTTTGACTTCTTCCCAGCATATCTACCAACACAACTACTTCTCCACAGGTTCCAACATATGAAAATTAGGGCATACTGAAGAAGTAATTTGTGAGCCTCATTCTTGTGATCTAACATCTACCATCTCATAACATAGTGATGTAAAGGAAGTAAACACTACTGATCCCACAAGATGCAACAAAGTATTTCTCTATTTTCTTAAATGATCTAGATTTATTGCATTTCTAATGGTTGGAGTTTTGCATGTATTGTATATTTACCTTCATTATAATTGTTGTTCGGAGGTGTCCAACACCAAACCTTGCCTACTATCATGATCCCGACCAAGGTAGTGATGAATAGGAAAAAGGGAGTAGATGATAGGATTCGATTGATATGTTCTCATCTAATTAACCAAACCTGACCAATGGGAGGTTAAATGGGACAATAGGTAATGGTTAGTTGGCACACCATGGTTGTCGAACAAGTGCCATGGTGAAATTCCATCTTCACCTTTACAAGAGGGCTGGAAGAACCTAAGTTACCATCCTGCATACAAATTTCCAATTGTGGTTATGTTGTTTAGGGTAATCGAGTCGATGAACCATGGGAATACAATTCCTAACTTGTCCCTAAAATTGAGTGCTTCCTCGCGTAGTAGTATAGTATTTATTTTACTTTTGTTTTCAAATCACAACCACACCCTATTTAGAGATTTTAGTTATAGATAATTGAAATGATTGATAGTGAATTCTAGTAGTCAAGCCTTGTATTCCCTGTGGACTCGACCCTAACCTTCGGTTAGGCTAATTGCTGACAACAATCGCTTTCTTATTGGAGCGTGAACACAATAAGTGACCCACTTCCCCACAACCAAAGCATGCATTAGTGTCCCTCAAGCATAGGCCTCTATGACCCTTACAACATCTTGGACACATATCATTAGGAACCATAACACCCACACCTTGGGTTCTTGGAATGTCACTGCCTATTATGAGCATAAGAAGGCCCTTGGCCTTGGTGAATCCGGCCACCCTTTTGGAACCTACCCTCGAAACGGGCCCTCTAGGCCTCATAACCCCTTTTCTTCCTCAATTACTCCTCTTACATTTGTTTAGCATAGGTCATCAAACGGTATAAGTCCATGTCACTAATCAACATAGCAGACTGTCATTTTTCACTCACTAGGTCGGACACCCCCATAACAAACTTGTTCATTCTAGACCTTGGGTCGGCAACCAAGTAAGGAGAAAACTTTGCAAGTTGGTTGAACTTGAGGGTGTATTCCCTCTCACTCATTGACCCTTGTCTGAAATTCATAAATTCCACTAATTTAGCTTCCCTAAGCTCAAGAGGAAAGAATCGATTAAGAAAAGCCACTTTGAACTCTTCCCAAAGCACCACAT
Organism: Solanum ossicruentum; assembly: GCA_025774065.1. Taxonomy (NCBI): domain Eukaryota; kingdom Viridiplantae; phylum Streptophyta; class Magnoliopsida; order Solanales; family Solanaceae; genus Solanum; species Solanum ossicruentum. The sequence continues at coordinate 4,959 of JAOTQR010079502.1, forward strand.
AGCTAACTCCCTTCTATTCCTTCCATTGGATGTACCATATTTGTCCTACCCCTTTGAGTTGGTAGGCCTTTTCTTCCAGCCTTACACACATGATAGCCAATATCTGATAGACCTCATTAATGAACTCTTGAGTGTCCTCATCAACCTTTGACCCATAGAATTCAAGGGGATTCATTCTCGTGAAGTCTCTCAGTCAAGAGGCTGGTGTAGAAGTATGAGGGGCTTGGGCCCCTTAGTTGGCTTGATTAGCCACAACTTGTGCAAGCAAGGTGAGAGCATCCCTAAGCTCTCAATTGGTCGGTTTCTCCTTGGGAGTGTGGGCTCGTCTTCCTCTAGTATTAGGAATGATCTAGCATAGCAAAGAACAATCGTTAGGGGAGGAAAGCTTACTTCAACTCCATGGCATGACTTAGAACGTGATGAAAAGAAACATTTCCTAAAATGTTGCATAGTCTCCTACTCATATTTGTGGTACAAAACACAACCATGAATAAGACTCTAATCAACACAATGTGTTTGACCCTGAGGATCTAACAACCTAGTGCTCTGATACCAAGTTTGTCATAACCCAAGCCTAGGGCCTAGTAGTGACACGGTGCATAGGGAACCCGAAGGGACCCCAAGCAAGCCTCTTGACATAACACAACATTGGTTGGGAAGGTATTAATGTAGCAATAAAACATTAGAAGCAAGGGTAAAGGGGCTAAGGGGAAGCTTCCATATAATGAACAACAAGAGTCAATAGAGACAAGGCTCATGGCATAAATACATAACATGTCCAAGAAAACCTCTACTAAATAAAGATAAGAGAAATGGGCAAGACAAAACAACCGGGCTAACTCTCATAGTTAATACATAATCAAAAGAGAGAAAAGTCTTAATACATAACAAGAGATCATATGTAATGCCCCCGGATTTGAGGACTCACCAATAAGTTTGATAGAAGTCGTACTAGCCACATAAAGGTGGAGGATGATCAAGCGGTGCATCGATCCTACATGGTGACATCATATAGGCATAGAGTATGTGTTAGTACGTTTGAATGTACTAAGTATGTAGAATGCAATGCAACAAGAGGTAAGTGACATGATAAAAATGCATAAGTATAGGCAATGAGTAACATATAGCAATATGACATGTATGATCAATGATTAAAACATACTTACAAAGAACATAACATATATGTAAGTAGTGACCACTATCTATGGATGGATGGTCTCACCCTACCACCTTTGGTGATTGCGATACTAACCCCATCAATAGGTTGGTGGATCATCTCAACTTACCACCCATGGTGCCAAAGTACTAACCCCCCAATAGGTTATCAAGGTATAAACTCCTTGACAAGGTTCCCTAATGTGCAACCCTCGATTAGGACATGGTCACATTCCAACACTGTATAGAAGAATATCATATACATTACATATACATTCATCTCATCATCATATTATCATCTATAGTCATTCATCTCATAAGGCATGCATTGGACCTTCAATCCCTCAAGAAACCATATTCGGACATTTTATCAAGCACTTAGAGGGTGTATAGTGCTAGTGTAAAACCATGAAATTCAAGAGTGAAATTATCCTAGTAAATTCAATGTTAAAGCTTCAATAGATACTTGGTAACACCCTCAAGTAATAGACATCAAAACCATTCACCAAACCTTTCATTAAATCTTAGATTCATAGCTCAAAACATGGTAAAACAATCATAATTTCATAAGCTCAAAAATAGTGTGCAGTGATTTTCATAATATATAAGAGCCATGAGTAAATCAACTTTAAATTATGCAATTTAAGGAAAAAAGAAGCTTGGGCATCATGGATGAAAGGAACCCATGAAAAAAATCCACATATCTTAGCTTTAGGGATGAACTTCGTAAAGATTAGAGATGAAGACTTGAAGTTTGAATGGGAACCTTGAAATTCAAATGAGGGTTTGAGACTTGAATCTAGGAGATGAAATATTGGCTAAGTGTTATGGTGAGTGTTTGAGAATGTTTAGAATGATATGAGGGTGAAAAATGGCTAAGTATAGGTATTTTTAGTGAATGGGAACACTTAGGCCAAAGACATAAATTTCTTGGACAGAGTTAAAAAAACAGGCACAAAATAATACACCTACGCGTCACGGAAGTGGGACGCCTTACTCTCTGAAAATTGACATTTGGGAATTTCGAATTTTCATGCAGTTGCTCTAAAATTGGTGTTATACCCTTTTCCCCCTAATTTTGGCCCCCTAAACAAGAATATGAATTCAAACTTTTGATATCATGCACGAATTTTGAGATATATAGAAATTACAATTTCGAGCACTTTTGAGGCACATTTTCAGACACTCTTTGGGGTCATTTCACCACAAGATGAGATTTCCAATGTTGAGCTTCTACAAGCTATTCAAACTCAAGCCCAGGCTATCATAGCACCTGCTGCGAGACAAGAAGTGGGTAGACAAGATACATATGACACATCTAAAGTCTAGGAATTCTTGAGGATGAATCCGCCTAAGTTCACAGGGTCTGCATCCATGAGGATTTTGAGAATTATGTGGAGGAGCTTCAGAAAGTGTTCCAAGTGATACATGTGCCTAATGTTGATAGAGTTGAACTGGCTACCTACCAACTCAAGGGTGTGGCCAAACTATAGTTTGATCAGTGGAAGAATGGTAGAGGAGAGAGTGCCCCATTGCTGACTTGGGCAGCGTTCGAGGAATCTTTCTTGGGGCATGCCTTTCCCAAAAAACAAAGGGAGGCTAAGGTTAGAGAGTTCTTGAATCTAAAATAGGGCTTTATGACTGTGAAAGAGTATGGGCTTAAGTTCACTCAACTCTCTCGCTATGCTCTGTATAGGGTTGCTTATACGAGGGGGAGAATGGGGATGTACGTTGATGGGCTGAATAGAGGGCCAAAGAGAGATGACAGGGGAGTGATACTTGAGAATGATATGGACATCAAGAGATTGATGACATTTGTGCAACAAGCTGATAAGGAGAGACAACATGACTGAGAGGAGTCCATAAGTAAGAAGGCTAAGATATTCGATCATGAGGATAGAAAAAGAGAAAACGGTAACACATTCTAGTCTGGGCCAGCACCATCATCTGCTAGTGCACATGCACCCAGAATCAGGAATGATTATAGGTCTCATAATTGTGGAGCCCATGGATCTTAGTCACAAGCTAGTATCGCTTAAGGTTCATGGGGTAAGCCATTATGTGGTAAATGTGGTAGATTACACTAGGGTAAATATCATAGGGGGAGTGATGCATTCTTTTGTTGTGGTTAAGTGGGATATTTCTAGAGAGACTATCCAAAGTGGGCTGACCAGGCTCAATTTTTTGTATCGGCCCTGCTAGCTAGAGGAACCCAGAAAGGTACCACGTCAAGAGTAAAAGGAGCCACAAACTGTTTGCATGCTATGGGTAGTCGCAAGATCAGGAAAACTCCACAGATGTGGTAATGGGTATGATTCAAGTGTTTTTTCTTGACTGTTATGTTTCGATGGATCCTAGTGCCACATTTTCATTTGTAACTCCTTATGTGGCCAGTAGATATGATAAAACCCCTGAGAGACTTGTTAAATCCTTTGATGTTTCCACTCCAGTGGGTGAGTCTATTCGAGCTAAGAGAATCTATAAAGCTTCTGTAGTGTCCATCCATCATAAGGATACTCTTATTGATTTGGTTGAGTTAGAGATAACTGACTTTGATCTGATCCTTGGCATTGATTGGCTTCACGCATGTTATGCCTCAATTGATTATAGTGCTTGAACCTTTAAGTTCCAATTCCCGAATGAACCGGTTCTAGAGCGGAGCGGTGGTTCTGTTGCACCTAAAGGAAAGTTTATCTCCTACCTTAGGGCTAGAAAGCTAATTTCCAAAGGTTTTTTTATCACCTCGTGTGAGTTAAATCTAATGATGTTTTATCTCCTGCTGTTGAGTCAATCCTAATTGTGAATGAGTTTCCTGAAGTATTTCCTGAGGATCTGCCTGGAGTCTCTCATGATAGGGGGTTGACTTTGAGATTGATGTTCTTCTCGATACCCATCCTATCTCAATTCCATCTTATAGGATGGCTCTCGCTGAGTTGAAAGAGCAATTGAGAGATCTATTAGAGAAGGGCTTTACAAGGCCAAGTGTCTCTCCTTGGGTGCCCCTGTCCTATTGGTCTGAAAGAAAGATGGCTCTCTCAAAATTTTATAGACTATAGGCAAGTGAACAAGGTCACATTAAAGAATAAGTATCCTCTCCCAAGGATAGATGATATGTTTGACCAACTTTAGGGTGCCTCTTGTTTCTCAAAGATAGACCTCAGATCTGGTTACCGTCAGTTAAAGTGAGGGAATGTGACATTCCAAAGACAGCCTTTAGGACTAGGTATGGCCATTTTGAGTTCTTGTTCATGTCCTTTGGTTTGACGAATGCACCTACAGCCTTTACGGACTTGAAGAATAAGGTGTTCAAACAATATCTTGATATGTTAGTGATCGTGTTCATCGATGACATTTTGGTGTGTTTAAGAGATGAGGAGTATGCTAATCACCTTAGAGTTGTCCTTCAGACCCTTAAGGATCATGAATTATATGCAAAATTCTCTAAATGTGAGTTCTAGCTTAAGTCAATGGCTTTTCTAAGCCACATTGTTTCTACTGATGTTATTCCAGTGGATACCCAAAAGATTAAAGCGGTTAAGAACTAGCGCAGACCGACCTCTCCAACTAACATAAGAAGTTTCTTGGGGTTAGAAGGATACTACCGCCAATTTGTTGATGATTTTTCTTTTATATCCGCACCATTGACTACATTAACTCAGAAAAACATCAAGTTTCAGTGGTCCGATAAATGTGACAAGAGTTTCTAAAAGTTGAGACTAGATTGACTACTGCACCAGTTTTAACCTTTCCCGATGGGATAGAGGACTTTGCGATCTATTGTGATGCTTTGAGAGTTGGATTGGGATTTGTGCTGATGCAGAGAGGGAAAGTGATAGTTATACTTCCAGAAAGCTTAAGGTTTGTGAGAGAAACTATCAACCCATGATCTTGAGTTGGTCGCAGTGGTGTTTGCACTTAAAATCTAGGTCCACTACCTGTATGGAGTATATGTGGATGTGTTCACTTATCACAAGAGCTTGCAGTATGTCTTCAGTCAGAAAGAGCTCAACCTGCGACAGAATAGATGGTTTGAATTGCTTAAGGATTATGACATGAGCATCCTTTATCACCCAGGTAGAGCTAACATTGTCGCTGACGCTCTTACCTGGTTGCCAATGGATAGCACAACCTATGTTGAGGAAAGAAAGAAGGAGTTAGCCAAGGAAGTGCATCGATTGGCTTGATTGAGGGTTCAACTTGAGGAGAATTTCAAAATGGGCTTACTTCATGTTTAGTGGCAGAGGTGAAAGAAAAGTAAGATTAAGATCCTGTCATACTTCAATTGAAGGAAGCCGTCCACAAACAGAAAGTGATGGTCTACTCCAAAGGGGAAGATGAAGTGCTGAGGTACTAGAGTAGATTATGTGCTCCAAATTTGATGGTATCCGAGCTGGAATCATGGATTAAGGCCATATCTTTAGATATTCTATTCATTCTATATCTACGAAGATTTACCATGAGTTAAGAGAAGCCTATTAGTGGAGTGGAATGAAGAGGGATATTGCTGAGCTTTTTTCCAAGTGCCTGAACTGCCAAAAAGTTAAAGTTGAGCATCAAAGGTCATCTGGATTAGCATAGAACTTTGAGATTCCTGAATAGGAGTGGGAGATGATCAACATGGACTTTCATTACCAGTCTATCGAGGTCTTAAAAGAAATATGATTTGATATGGGTGATCATAGACAGGATGACCAAGTCGGCTCACTTCTTGGAGGTTAAGACAACTAACATTATAGAAGAGTATGCCAAGTTATACATCTGTGAGATTGAGAGGTCGCATGGAGTTCCTTTGTCCATCATCTCAGACAGAAAAGCTTAATTCACCTCCCAATTTTGGATCAGATCTTGTCCACCAATCGATGGAGAAGGTAAAGGTCATCAAAGAGAGGTTAAAGAATGCACAGACTCGCCAGAAATCTTATATCAATATGAGGAGAAGAGACTTAGAGTTCGAGGTAAATGATTAGGTATACTTGAAAATGTCACCTATGAAGGGTGTCATGAGATTTGGAAAGAAGGGGAAAATTGAGCCCTCGCTATATTGGCCCCTTTAGATTGTGCATAGGATTGGGAAGGTTGATTATGAGTTAGAGTTTCCTTCTGAGTTAGACACAATCCATTTGGTATTCACATCTCGATGTTGAAGAAGTGATTGGGAGATCCTGCCTTGGTGATCCCTATTGAGAGTATTGGAGTAAAGGATAGCTTGTCCTATGAGGAGATTCGGATCCAAATCCTTGATAGTTAGGTTCGAAAGTTGAGAACCAAGGAGATCGCCTCAGTAAAAGTCTTGTGGAGAAATCAATTCTATGAGAAGCCACATGGGAAGATAAGGAAGAGATAAAAGCTAAATATTCACATTTATTCGTGCTTGCTGAGGAGGATGTCGAAGGTAATGTTCTTACCCTTGAATAAATCGATGTGTTTATTCTTGAGTCTGAGTAGAGTTTAATGAGGTTGATGAGGAGTCAAGAGTTTGAGTTGTTGAGTGAGTATTGAGATGAGTCTTTAGTCCATTTGTGCCCTGATATCCACCTTTACTCATCATTTGAGGATAAATGACACCAAGGAGAAAATGATGTAACGCCCGATGAAATTACCAAAATATCCCTAGAGGAGAGATGTCCGCATAATGCATCTTCCCATGCTCTACTATCAAATCCAACATCAGATATGTGATTAGCATGAAACATTGAGTGAGGAAGTGGTCTCGATTGATTTTTAGAGCAACCGGATCAAAAGATAATTCTCGATGCAAAAATGCAAACCACTGTGGGTGTGCAAAAGGTGTGCAATGAGTACCTACCGTGGACTAACTCTTAATTTTGTTCAAAAAATTTCTACGGGATTAGAAAGCTTGTTCAGAGAATTTTCGATGAAAAACGCCAAAACTTTAGCAAGTCCGCATCGCGAACCCTCTTGCTCAGGATGAAACTTTTTTCTTAATTTCGCAAGTGACATTCTAGACCTTTCGTAACCCCTCCTAAACTCAAAACACAATGAAAATGGATTTTCTTGATCATAAAAAGGTTTTAAACCCCATTCCTAAGCCATTCTAAGTTACTGAAAGTGATAGGGCTAACGAGAAGAGAAGAGAAGAGAAGAGAAAAGGAGCGTAAAACTGAGGAGTTCGAGGGGAATTCTTGAGGTTCATTGTCAAAAGCTTCACACTAGATATGCAAGGATAAACTAAAGCATGAGATTGTCATCCCATGTGCATCATAGATGGTATTAGACAAGTTAAGAGTCCATGAGTCCTAATATATGTTTCTTGAAATACTTTTTTTGATTATTTTCTTGAAAATTATATCTGTTACATATATTTTCTTATGTTGATGATCATCATAAACTTGTTTCTTGAATTATATATTTTCCATGAGATATTGTACAACTTTATATGTTTAATTATGAAAGCATGCATAATGGATTTAGGAATAGAGTCTAGAGCCTTCCAGACCCCACTTGTGGGATTTCACTGGGTATGTTGTTGTTGTAGTCTAGAGTCTTGACTTAAGTATGTTGATGGTAATCTTCACGTGAGTATGAGGTTGAGTTACTTGAGCTTAATGATCCTATGAGTCTTCTTAGTTGAATTCTTGAGTTCTGTCTAAACGACTTCTTCTAATTGATGATCTGAGTCCTTGAGTTCTTAAATGAGCATTGAGTTAACAGAGATGAGTTAAAGTCCTTGAAATAATAGAGGACCCTTTAGTTTGAGTTAATGAGATGATGAGAGTCTCTTTGATACTAATCAAGTTGATAAGTGCCTCTACGAGGCTAATTGAGATAAAGAAGACTCTTATGAGCATTGAGTCTTGAGAGGAGTATCAAACACCGAAATAGGTAAGAGTGAGTCCCACTCACATTCATTACCTATGTTGCCAAGCGTAGGAAGGGGATTGAACCATTACATCACATGATCCCCGCTCGAGATAAGGTCCCTAAAACAATAGTGGACAATAGAATTAGATCCTCTGTGGATCATATTCGTTCCTTACCCGGCAAGTATGGAATGGCTATGGAAACATCAGTAGGATTGTTGTACAATAACTAGCTCATAACTAATTGTTTTCAAATAAGAGAAATTCCTAGAAAGTTCCCATAGTACTCTCACTCAAATTGAGTTGAGTTTGAGTTGATTGATGAGGTTTAATTGGGTTGGTGGGTCAATTGTCTTTTTTTTGTTCTTGCTTTAGATAGATATTTGACATTTTGATTGAGTTGATGTTGTTCTATATTATTCTACATTTTTCTGTTTCATTCAGCTATTTTACATACTAGTATATTCCAAGTATTGATGTTTCCTTTTGGACTGGATCATGTTATGATATAGAGGCAAGTACTAGAGATCGTTTATAGGCGCACCATTGAGGATGTGAGAATTTCAGCTGAGTTAGTGAGCCTCCCTTACTTTAGGAAGATCATTACATTTATTTCATCTTGCTTATTAGAGTTAGACTTGAGATAGCTTTACTTTATTTTGAGGTAGTCATGGGTCTGTCATTGGCATCATATGATAGTGATAGACGCTTCATAGATTAGAGCTGGAGTATTAATGTTGAGACTTATAGAGCTTGTTTTTTTTCTACTTTTAGTTAATTGATATTATTTTGAGACTAGATTGTCATTTGCTATCCTTAGACTTCTGCTGATCTTATAGAGTTTATTGATTGAACAGATGTGACGAGGTTGAGTGGTTCACTTGGGGACTACCAATAGTCTCTGGGTGCCGGCCCCATCTAGGGTACCCTCCTAGGGCATGACACTCTCAAAAGTGCATTCTAGAGTAGAGGTGGTATAACAAACTCACGTAGAACCTGCTTCTATCTAGGATCTATAGCTGGCTCAGGGGAGAAACCTCTCTCGTAGTCCCTCACTGGTGTGGCCCCTTGGCTCTGGCCTCTAGCTCATCCTCGGGCACGACCCCTACCCCTAGTTGGGGTCTCAATAGCAACATCGAGGGCTGCCTCTCCTCGGCCTGTAGCAGCAGTAGCTATGGTCCTTACCATCTGTCAAAAGGACACACGAACACTCAGTGCTTATACAAAACCCATGCCTGAATTGATTAGAATGAAACGAAGGAAAGTCTCCTAACAATCTTCATAGACTCTCAAGAATAAGTAATGAACGTCTCCGCACCAATCCTCAAGACTCTACTAAACTGAGTTTGCACATATGTAAGAGCTATGAACCTGGGCTTTGATATGAAATTATCAAGACCAAAAATTTAGGTGTGACAGCACTCACATGAACCACCAAGGCGAGTCAGCCCAAAACCCAAACAACTTAACAATAAAGATAAAAGCGAACGGTAACAATCTAAATATATAGATAAGAAAAAGAAAAAAAATTACAACTATCCCAATGACTGGTATCACGTGTATATGCCTTAATATATAGAATATTCAAATGAAATATAAAACATAATGACTAGTCCTCAAATACAACCAAAAGAGAAAAGTGGAATTCTCAAGGCCTGCTGAATACATAACCAGCTACTTCGCAAGAAATTCGAAAGCTCGATCCAACAACTAGGAAGTCTAGCAAGATGGACTAGGTCCAAAACCTACAAAATGTAGAAAAGGGTGAGCACCAAACAATAGGGTACTTAATAAATGGATAACCTAAGGTAAAGCAATGAAGAACACATGTAACTCCTTAAATCCCAACAACAATCCTCTGAACTACAACCCTACACTCAGAAAAGTCCCAGCACAATATAATATAAAGATCACAATAATATAGATATACTCATCTTCTAGCATAGCTTCTCAACACACTAGTATAGAGATAGATCCAACACTTACAAATAGATAAGGGAATACAATAAGTGCATAATTGCATAAATAATATAGAACTACATCAATCAGATAAGATATGACATGTAGTGGATGCTATGAGATGTATACAATCCAATGCAATGTCAAACAATCATGATGCATATCTATCTTATAATACACATCCGCTGACCATATATATGCCTCAATCGGAACCCATGGGGACCACATATGGACCATGCATCCGTCTAAACCATTTCCTTTCTACAATAACTTTCATTTCTAGCCAGAACTATTTCCCTTCAACTTTTCTTTTCTATTCTTTCTTTTGTTTTCCAATAGCCAGAACCATTTCTCTTCAGCTTTTCATCATGAATTGATCATCATGAAAGCATATGATAATGGTACATTAATCAAGTTTATGGAAATAGAGTATACAAGATGTCAATATGCGTCATGTATATCAACAATAGAAATTGAATAATTCTCAAGTGTCTCAATATCACCACAGTGTCAAGGTATCAGTCATGCCACAATATAAGCACCATCTCGCAATTAATATCAACTGATTCACAAGATCACATAGGGTACGAAGCCACAATTATTTTATAAATCAATATATTACCATAAGGACAATCATTCACTTCAAAATACTATGATCGAACCTATGATGATACAATTTTACCTCCAAAGTACTCAGATCCATGCACATAGGAGCATACAAGGTTCATCCATACGTAACAAAAGGTTAAAGTCCACTCGCCTCAATAAAGTCTTGAAATCAAGAAGGAACTGCCACTTTCCCCCTCCTATGGTGCTCCAAATCACCACAATCTATTCAAATATAGTACCATAATCACATAACAAATCCAATGACACTAAGATAAATTGATTCAAAGAAAAAAGGTAAAGTGGTCAAAAATCTATATGGAAAATGTAGCCAAAAATAGGAAATTTATGGATGAAAATGTTCTATCCATCACTAGGAATCCAATGGTGAAATCGATTTAAAAAACAGAGCTAAGATGAGAGAGAAATCAATGATTTTTGTTTAGGAAACTCAAGTCTGAACATCACCAAATTCCACCATTAAAATCCCAAAATTATAAGTTAAAAACACAAATTAATCAATAAAAATAGTTGAAATAGGTTAGAAATTAGTTACCCCATTATTTTGCCTCAAAAACTCAGGAAATCTCCCTTGAAAATGAAGTGTGAAGAGTTGAAAATGGTGAAAAGGGTTTAAATCTCGTATTCCTAAAGGAGACATTATTTAGGCATGAATGACATTCCACGAACATAGGTGGGCCCCCGCAAATATGGAGGAGAACCAGGTTCACCTCTGTGAATGCGTCACCTGGGCACGAATGCAGAGAAGGACCAAGTACACCTCCGCGAACGTCACTATCTGGCGAGAACATGGCTACTAGGCATGAACGTGACTACCTGGGCGTGAACGTGGAGAATAGATAGGGGGCTGCACCAGATGCCTTGCACCAACAATGCATAACTAGAACTAAAACTCGGAATGACACTCGAAACTCATCCAAAATCAGAATTTCTCAAACCAAATATGTATCCATAGCATAAACGGCGATCTGGACACAACGAAATAATCAGAATTTGATTTTGGGACCTCTATGATAAAGTTACCAATGCAACTCGAATAAACTAGTTTGAAACTTGAAATACCAAAATCACCCTTGAAAACTATAAAATTAATACAAGACCATTACTATCATTAGTTCTACCATTTGGAACTATAGGGATTAACAGAATATCGATAAGAGCTCCGAACCCCGAATGTGAACTAAAGTCAAACCTATGATTCAAAATGAACTAAAATGCAATTTTGGGCCTAAAATTCCTATTTTAACTCCAAATTCAGTTCTGCAAGTTCCCCTAGACTAGATTTGGCATTCTTGAACTGACAGAATTGATTAATCGAATTCTGACACTTGAAACTAGAAATGATCACAAAACTCAAAATTTTCAACTTTTAAAACTATTTCTTTTGCAAAACTCTCACTTTTTATGATATTTTTAAAAGTAAACTTTTTTTCTTATCCAAAAATGACCCAAGGTAACTTTAAGGAGGGGCAATATGGTAACTTGATCAAAAAAATCAGAAAGGACCTTAAAGGTCATTACATCTGATTGATGGATCTTGAGTCATTTTTGGCTCAATACATTTATGAGCTAAATGCTCTAAGGCCTCTTTACTTTATTCCGCTCTTATCTCTTTTATTAAAAAAAGATCCTTTTTTCTTGAAATTTGATTTGTGCTTTTTTTTTTTTCAGAGGGTTGTCCATTGATCTCCCTAACCATTCCTTTTTGTTTCCAATTTTTCTTGCTCTTGAAGCCTGGAGACTTTGTACCACTAGATTTAATCACAAAGAAATTAGAAGCAGCTTTAGCAGTACTGAACAACTCGTCTTCAAGTTCAACATGTTGTGTAACATCAGAAAAAATTTTGATACTTTTATTGTGGATCAAGTTAATCTTTAACTGTTCCTAATTATTGTTAAGAGACCAAATCACTGCCTGAACCTATTGTTCATCCAAAAGAACATGACCAACACTTTTAACTTGTGTTATCATGTTTGACATCACTCTAAGGCATTGTTTGATGCTTTGATAATAATGCTTTTTGAGAGTTCCAAACTTGATAGACAATTGTCTAAGGCATGTCATAGAAGTGCCACTATATTTTCCTCGTAAGTATGCCCACATCGCATGAGCTTTAGGATATTCATCAGATTTAAGAATTGGTTCATCAGCCAAAGAACTTTTAATAATTTCACATTCAATAGAATCTATCCTTTTTCTTCTGTATTGAGCATTGTTACCCTCTTCAAGTTAACTTAGAAAATGATTTATACCTGCAAGCGCATTTTTCTCATCTAAGACATACCATATCTTATAACTTCAAGTGTCATAATTGTCAACAGTTATTTTCTCATCTTTGTTTAAGTTAGTAATAATGCTTTTTGATGCCATATCTTTAGCTATAAGATAATTACGCAGGTTTTTTTTGTCAATTATGATGTGTAATATACATAAAAGCAAATTAATTCCAATAAAGATTTCATATTTAGTGTAAAATTGAAAGGACATTTAAACATCCAATCATCATATACGGACCTAACTAAAATTAGAAATTAATTTCTTAATGTGTATTCAAATATGATGAAGATTTTAACCAAAAAGATTTTCTAAGTCTTAGATAAATATCATATTTCAGTTCAAAATATAATAAAAACTCACATATTCATAACGAAGACAGAAACAACGAAATAGAGAAAAAAGACGCTGCCAGGTAAAAATACATAAAAACTCTGAAGCTCTCCCAGTGTATGTTGCTAACGTGCGCTAGCCATGGGCAGGAGGCTGAAGAATATAACCCACCTCCAATAGGCACGAAGGATCTGAATCATGGAAGCTCACACTTAGTTAATCAAGCAAAAATTAAAGGACCAAGAGGGGAAAAGGTGGAGACACAGAGGGAGAAAGCTTTGATGGGAAGCAAAAGAGCCCAGAGAGGATGAACATTCCAGGGAAAGACAAAGTGCAACAATGGTCTGAAATCATAAGTAGGGGAAGTTCACACAGTTCTTGGGTTGATAAGGTCGACCAGGAGTTTAGCATAACAGGAAAGGACCAAGGTAAGGAAACTCAATGTAAAGGCAAAACTATTTGGGACAATTTTGATATCTCCAAAATTGCTAATGTTTGATTTAAGTTAGAATATGTTAATATTGAATGTTATAATAATCAAAAGATCGAGGAAATTGATTTGGTGGACATAATCTCAGAAATTGAATATTAGAAAAATGCAATATTATGCTATGTACTAGGAAAACACCCACCTTTCTCAGTAATAAATGGATTTATCCAGCGAATGTGGGGGAAGTATGGGATAAACAAAGTGGCAATGATGAGGAATGGTATTTTAATGGTGAGATTTGATAGTGAGAATGGTAAATGGGAAGTATTAGAAGGAGGTGCTGATGTGCTATCAAAATACAACACATCTGATGCCTAAAATAAGGGATTTTGTGAATTCTTAATGCGACTTTTTATGATTTTATGTGTTTTTTTGTGTTTTACTTGCAAAAAAGTTAGGTTGGCATGATTTTGAAGAAATAGTGCAGTTTACTGAAGCATAGGACATACGAGCTAACCTACGAGTCGTAGCCCAAGCTACGAATCATAGGGTGAGTCATACCAAGAAGCAGAGATCAAAAATCAGAAACTCTAGTAGGTGGAGGTCACCCCTACGAGTCCATCCTATGAGCCATAAGTCTTACTACGATTCATATGGGTGGACTTATAGCACGAAACAGAGAGCCCAAAATATTGAACCAAAAACAGGCGGCCTAGACTGCGAGAGGAACATAGGAGTCTTAGCCCAAGCAATGACTCATACCAGTGGGTTGTACTAGCTGAGTCCAAGATGCCAAGATCCTGATACGAGACCTCGATTACAACTTGCAGATCACCTACAAGTCATACCTACGAGGCATATGAAACGACCCCAAAGAGTGCCTAAAAACGTGCCTCGAAAGCGCCCGAAATCTTGTTTTCCATATATCAAAAAATCCATTCGTTATTTCAAATATTTTACTTCATATTCTTGTTCAGGGGGTAGAAATTAGGGTGATAAAGGTCTAACCTCAAATTTAAAGCAAAGGAATCAAATTATGAAATTTGCACTTGGTTCAATTTCCAATGAGCCTCCGTGTCCTCTCCACGACGTGGAGAGGTGTATTTCATGCACTGTCTTCTTTAGTCCATCCTGATTTTTTTAAGTGTTGGACCTAAGTTTTTCCAAATGTGTTTTTACCTATACCTAGCCTTATTTTACCCCCATATCATCCTAACCATTCCCAATACTCACAAAGACACTTAGTCAAATATTTGCTCCTAAATTCAAGTCCCAAACTCAAGACCAATCTTAATGATTTCATCAAGGATCTCATCTGAACTTCCAGTCTCCATTTTCAATCTTTTTCAAGGGTTCTCCAATGTCAAGGTACGTGGTGTTGAACCATTAGGTCCTTCCACCCATGGTGCCTAAACCCTCTTTTAACTAATATTTCATGATTTAAAGTTGATTTTTACATGTGGGTCTTGTGTATTGAGAAATTTACTGTACAGTAATTTTAGTTCATGAAATTATGGTTGTTTTAGCATGTTTTAAGCTCTAAATCTTGGATCTAATATTGGATTTGATGAGGGATTTTGATGTGAATGTCTTAGGGGTGTTGAAAGGTGTTGATTGATGGTTTTACTGTAGATTTTCTTGCATGATTTCATCTCTAAATTTCATGGTCTTTTATCCCCATTAACACCCCCAAGGTGTTTGATAAGATGTTCAGTTATGGTTTCTTGAGGAATTGCAGGTCCAAAGAATGAGATATGGTATGATTGATGTTATGATGATGAAAGGAGCTTATGTACATGATATATATTTCTATATAATGTGTTGCATTAGACCATGCTCAATCTAGGGGTATAGGAGCCCGGATAACCATGTGAGAGGTATGTACCTTTCCACCAAGGTGTCTAGGTGTGAATGGCATCAACCATGTGAAGGATATGTACTTTGCCACCAGGGTGTCCAAGTGTGAATAGTATCAACCATGTGAGGGGTATGTACCTTGCCACCAGGGTGTGCAGGTGTGAATGGCATTAACCATGTGAGGGGTGTTGTAACATGCCACTAGGATGTCCAGGTGTGAATGGAATTTCCCAACCATAGTTGGGATTCTATCTTGGTCTCTTCTACATATATGATATCTTATATGAGCATGAGTTACTTAAAGCATGTTTCAGTTATGCATTGATTAGACATGCCATATTGTTATACTATGCCTATTATCTAATGTATGCAGTTTGAGTGTGACGTCTATCTATTGTCGCATTGCACCCCACATACTTAGAACATTCAAATGTACTAACACATACTCTTGCCTACATGATGTCACCATGAAGTAACCAGTTCTCAAGTTGATCATCCTCCCTCTCTACGTGGCTAGTCGGTGCTATTCCAAGCTTGTTCATAAGTCCTCTATTTCAGGGACCTTAGTCTATGATTGTTATTATCTACATATCGAGACATTTTCCTATGTTCTATTTTGACTATGAAGGTAAGCCCAGTTACTTTTCTTGGCCCCCACTCTATCTATGTATCTAGAGGTGTTTGTTGGACAAGTTGTGTAATTATGATATGAGTTATGATTCCCTATCTTTGATGTTGATATTTTGGCAAGCTATCCCTTAGCCCCTTTGCCTCTTATGCTTGTTTTATGCCTTTTACATACTTCCGCGACCAATTATGCGTAATGATAAGTTGAGAGGCTTGATTGGAGTTCCTTTGGGTTCCCCATTCGCCATTGCATGTCTTGGCTCTAAGCTTGGGCTGTGAAAGCATATCAGCTGCTAGCTGTCTTTTCTGTAGACTTTTTAGAGTTTATATGTACACACTATAAACACATTAAGTTAGGGTTTCATTTCATATTAGATATCATACATTATAGACTTAGGAATTTTCCTTTTTATATTCTCTCAAGAATATTTTGGGGTTCTTGTTTAGTTAATTATTTTCTTTTAGAAAACCCATTTTGGGATTGCAAATCTTGCTTTGTATACTTTGTCAATCTATCAAGCTTTGGGTTTTAATTTGTGGTGTCTACATTCTTTTGTTCGTGGTAAAACTCTCAACTATGTCTTGTATATACATTCTTGTTTGTTTTGCCTTAGCCACGAGTAGCTAAGCACCAACAACATGGTGTTATAGGAACCATGAATAGTTTACTTGAAATAACCTAGGTTTATTGCATCTCTATGATTAGGGTTTTGCATGTATTGTCTATTTTCCTTCATTATGATTGTCGTTTGGTGGTGGCCAACACCAAATCCCGCCTACTATCACAATCCCGACCAAGGTAGTGACAAATAGGAAAAGGAAAGTAGATGACAAGATTTGATTGATATGTTCTCGTCTAATCTGCCAAAGCTGACCAAGGGGAAGTTAACTAGGACAATAGGTAACGGTTAGTTGGCATGCCATGGTGGCCGACCAAGCGCCATGGTGAAATTCAACCTTCACCTTGACAAGAGGGCCGGAAGAACCTAACTTTCCATCCTTCATGCGAATCTCCAATTGTAGTTATGTTATCTAGGGTAATCGAGTCAACGTACTATAGGGAATATAATTCCCAAGTTGTCCATAAAATTCAGTGTTTTCTTGCATCATAGTTTATTATTTATTTTAATTTGTTTTTGAATCACAACCCCCCCTTTAGTGGTTATAGTTATAAATACTTGAAATGATTGGTAGTGAAGTCTTGTTGTCAAACCTTGTATTCCCTATGGACTCGACCCTAATCTTCAGTTAGGTTAATTGCTGACAGCGGCTGCTTTCTTATTAGAGCATGAACATCATAAAAAATTATGACGCCGTTGCCAGTGAACACGACTAGGTTTTGACTGGAGTTCACTATTAGTTAGTTCTAGTGTTAGTTTCTAGAGTCTCGTGTATTTTACTTTTGTTTTTGTTTTGTTGTTTGATATTATTTACTAGGTGTGCTAGGTTATATGCCCAAAAGAAGGAGCCGAGGTGACCCCTTAGATCCGATTAATTTAGAGATCTATTAACTTTTTAGAAGAATGGCTCGAGTGAATGAAGATGTTGTGGTTGAGGAGGAGATAAATATGAATGATGAGGATATGGGAAGAGAACAGAATCCACCACTAAGGGATAATAGGCCACAACTTAGGGAATTCAATGAAAATGCTTATGGATGGAATTAGTACCGATTGAACCCTATGGCCATAGATGTTATCGGTGATATAGTCCTACCTCCTCTATCGGTAGATGCTATGTTCGTGGTATCAAGTGGATTGTTCTAGATGCTTTAAAACCATGGCTTATTCACAAGGCTACCATCAAAGGATCCCCATCGTCATCTCCAAAATGTCGTCTTTGTGTGCAAAGTGTCATGGTAACACAGAACATTTCTATTGATGTTGTTGGCTTGAGGGTGTTTTCATTGTCGTTGACTAGCAATACAACTGTGTGATTGTCTGAGATTCCTCCGGGTAAAATCACAAGTTGGGCAGAGCTTCAAAGAGTATTCTCAGAGAGATATTTTCTGACGTCAAAGAAACTGAACCTCAAAGACCAATAAATAACTTTGAGCAATTGCCTAGAGACTCTCTTAGTGCTATATTGGAGAGATTCACTAAATGCTTGAGGATGGTCCCCGATCATAAGATTCTTGATGATCTTTGGTCAAGATTTTATATAGAGCACTTGATGAAAATATCAAAGCTTATGCCAACACAATCATGGGAGGTGTGTTTCTTCACCTATAGTTTGAGCTAGTAGCCGCAAGCATGGAGCAAGTGGTGAAAACCAACAAAGCATGGGGTCAAAGTGATTGTGGTGCAACAAAGAGTTCTTGCATGGTAACCACCAATAGTGAGAAAACAAAGGTTAATAAAGAGATTATGGAGCAACTTGCTCAACTCTGTACTTACATGGAGTTGATTTTAAAGCAAAACCAAGCAAGTGTTCAAGTGGTAACCCATCAACCTCCAAAGACACCAACGTCTGATGATCCATTCATTGATGAGGATGCATGTTTTGTAAACAACCAAGCAGTGGGTTTCCGAAATAACCTCTAAGGATCCAATTTGGATTATTGGAGGCAAGGTTTCGGGAATCAAGGTCGTCACTTCAACCTTGATGGGGTATATGGAGACAATCGAGGCGGATGCTATGATAGAGAGAGAGAGAGAGTGCCAGAGACCGAATGGAGAAGAAGAAATGGCTAAAAGAATGGTCTTTGTATGTCACCTCACAATCGTGATGCCGGGTCAAGTAACTCCAGGATCAAAGAAATGTTCAATAAGTTGTTGAATAGGGAAGACTACCAAGATGAGACCTTAAAGGGAATGAAAGCAGACATTTCAAGTATTAACCGAAAAATAGAGTCTCACTCAGTGGCGATTAAGCAACTCGAACAACAATTTGGGCAATTTTCTTCACAATTGAACCAACACCAAAAGGACACCTTACCAAGAAATATGGTTCAAAATCCTACAAATGAAGGGCATTGTATAGCGGTCATGATGCATAGTGGAAAAAGCATCATAGATTCCCCTATACCGGTGATTGTGGATGAAGTTGATGAGAAGGGTCTTGGTGGTCAAGTCATGGTTGAGGGAGAAGGTCCGAAGATTGTTGGGATTTAACAAGAAGATGTAAGGGAGCACAATAAATTGAAGTCAATTCCAAAACCCCCTCCTCCTTTCCCTTAAAGGCTTAAGAAAAAGGAAGAGGAGGGTAAATTTAAACACTTCCTCTCGATGTTGAAACAACTCTCCATCAATATTACCTTTCTACAAGCTTTGGAGAAGATGCCTGGGTATGCCAAGTATATGAAGGATTTGGTGACCAAGAAACACACTTTAAGCCAAGAGTTCTCTCAAGAACTCCAATAATGTAGTGTGATTATGACCAAATGCCTTGTTCAAAAATGAGCGGACCCAGGTGCATTCACCATCCCTTGCACCATTGGTGATATTGAGTTCATAAGAGCATTGTGTGACTTAGGAGTGAGCATCAATCTAATGCCTTTTGTTGTATTCAAAAAGCTTGGCCTTGGCACTCTCACTCCAAAAGAATGAGGTTACTTATGGCGAATCGTACCATTAAAAAGCAGGAGGGAAGCCTTCTTGATGTGCATGTTAAAGTGGATAAATTCATCTTTCCTGCGGACTTTTGTGATACTTGATTGTGAGGTTGATTTTGAGGTGCCCATCATCTTGGGAAGACTATTTTTGGCCACTAGGATAGCCTTAGTGGATATGGATTTAGGTCAACTTCGAGCATGATGATGACTATACCCACGTCCGTGGGAAGTGGCCCTTTGAGCATGATGATGACCCAGAGCTGACTCAGAAGAGGTCGAGACCAGAGAAGGAGCTCATACCTGAGGCGGTGGTGCAAGAGTCGCTATTGTTGGCGGCTATTCTGAGAGATCGGGAGCAGCAAACCCCACATTAAGAGGGAAGTTCAGGTACTGCTATGGAGGAGATGGTGCCGTAGGACTCCACAGACCATCCAAAGACCAGTGCTTGATGCACCACGATGTTTGATTTCTTTTGACCAGTTTTTAATTTTTCGTTATGGATACTTTGTTCTATTGTTAGACAATTTTTTTATTATGTTGGTTTTTGGATGTGTTTAAATATTTTTATGTTGGATGTTATTTTTACTTATATTGTGGATATTAGTTTTTTGTTTTAATATATGTATGTCTATATATATATATATATATATATTTATATCTTATCGTGTTTTGTTTTCATTCTTGTCTTTACATTAAAGACAAAGTATTTCTATTTTGGTGGGGTGAGGAAAGTTATGGATTAAGATGAAGTCTGAGTAACCTCGAATCCATAAATTCCCCTATTTTTTATCCTAAGATTTTCTTACCGTGTTTCTTTTTCCTTGTGGATATTTACTTTTTGTTGAACCGACATGTTTAGGTAGTGTAGATAATGTGTAAATTCATAGTAGTATTATATGTTAGCATGTACATAGTCTTTTTAGACGTTTTTAAGGTTTTGATGAAAAATTAGGTATCTTTAAAATTTTTGAGATGGTGATTATTGATGCATTCATGCATTTTGAGTAGCTGGCAATGTTTGTTTTGACAATATGAAGGTAAGCTGAGGTTTGAAGCATGACCTATGAGACTGTACTTAATTGTGGGTGCAATATCATGTATGTTGTGAGCTTATTTTGCTATATTCATGCATCTTGCATGGACTCAAAACTTGCCTTATTGCTCTAAAATTAGTTTGATGATGTGGTTGATTTGGAAAGGATCTTAGGCCTTTGCTCTTTTAGTGAACCCACTTTTAGCCTAAATGATCTACCAAATGAGTGAGTGAATCCCTTGTTCCAAATTTTTGAGCTTCTCATGTACTCATTCTTTCTTGACACCTTGCTAGCTTAACCTTGTTTGATGAAACACCTTGATATTGGCCCTAGTCTATCCTTGAACATGTAAATCATAATTGAGGCTAAAAGCCTAAGTTAAGGGTGCTACAAATTGTGGCCCTGGTTTTAGGAACAAACATTGTGTACTTCACCTCAGTCTAAAAGCCTAAGTTGAGGGTGGCCCTTATTGTGGTAAAGTTATAATAATGAGGTGGTTAGTTGGGAAATAAAGAACGAAATGAAAAAGCATGAGCCCAGTGAAGAAAAAGAAAAGCAAAGTGCCTTGAGTTGAGAAAAGTAGCAAGAAATGAGTTCAGAAATAAGACATAGCTGAAAATAGAAAGAAAACACTCGAGAAAAGTTTGAAACAGGAGGATAAGGGTGGATTTAATGAAAAGGGTTGGTTCATGAAAGCAAAAAGTGCTAGTAAACATGTTTCAAGGATATACTTTAGTCACTACTTGCCCAAAATGCCATACCAAAGCCCCCTGAACCTATGTTTCAAGCCCATAAGTCCTAAACTGATCCAACTCCACTTTATCGCCAAGTCAAAAGATGAGTATAGGAGCAAGCTTATCGTGTCAGTCATTGTGCATGAATTTCAATTGTGAGAGTGAGAATGCTGACACGTCCCATTTAAATTCTGCTCCAAAAGGGTGCAGGAACGTGTCCATCGTGCTCTGGAGGGCTCCGGAACTCTCTAGAATTGTGCAGAAGATTGAAGAGAAGACTAGAGTGGCCTAGAAGGTTCCAGAGACTTGTAGAATAGTGTACATAAGTCTTATGCTTGTAAATATCTTAGATATTTGTAGGAAGACTTTAGAGGATCAATCTTAGCCGTAGGATCAAATTAATCCTAGATGTCTGTTGATAAGGTGGAGCAGTATAAATACCCCTCCTTGGCATTCATTTTGCACCAAGCAAAGTTGTAAGCATTCAAGCCTTGTAAAGCATTCTCTCAAAGCAATCAAAGTCTTCTTTCTTCAAAAGCTCTCTTGTCTTTCAATATCTGGCGTTCCTTTAGCTATTGTAGGCAACAGACTTACTAGTGTTTGCAAGATCGTGCAAGATTCATGAGCAAACTAACTAGTGCCGCAAGGAATTTCTAGTGTGAGTTCTAGGTCCGAGACAACTTGGTATCAGAGCAGGCTACTATGGGAAGTAATGGCAAGCGACTGAGAGGTTTACTCTGCCAGCACTTTCGAAGTTATGACGGATGTTACCAAGAAGCGCAAGGGTAAGAAAAGCACCAAGAAAGTGGAGAAAGTGCCAACTAATCCTGCACCAAGCGATGTTGTCTCCCTTCCAACCGTCGAAGTAAGTAATGATGAGCAAGAGGAGTTGCTGAAGGATATCACTGCCGGGATGAAATGGATCGCTAGGGTAGCGACTGCCCGCTAGGCCGTGGAGTTGTTGGGCCATTGATTGAATCAGGTCGATGGCAAATTCATGACCTTGGAGGAATTCGGCCTTCAGGAAAATGATAACATCCGTAAGGACTTTGATGACCAGCGGGCAGCAGAGGAAGAAGCTCACGCTTCCTTGGAGAGTAGGATTGAGGCCTTGGAGGGAAAGTTTATGGGCAGGCTAGAAGCCATGAGCGCCAAGGTAAAGGAGCTCAAGGAAGCCACCCAACAGGGGAGATAGGCCACTTCGGCCGTGGAACGGGAGGCCAGGGTCGAGGCTCCTAAGCCACCCATCTTTAAAGGCGTCCTTGGTGCCCAGGAGGTGGAAAACGTCTTGTGGCACTTGGAGAACTACTTCAAGTGCAACAAGGTGAGCAGCGATGATACAAAGATCAACACATCCGTAATATACCTAACAGAGATGGTAATGTTATGCTGGAAGCAGAAGGATGCCGAGATAGGGAAGGGACTCTGTACAATTAGCACATGGGAGCAATTTAAGGCGGAGTTCAAGAAGACCTTCTACCCCAACAATGTCGTCTATGAAGCCAAAAGGAGGCTTAGGGAATTGAAGCAGACAAGCTACATGAAGGCATACATAAAGGAGTTCACAACTCTCACACTTCAAATCCCCAACCTCACGGAAGAAGACATGTTGTTCAACTTCATGGACGGATTGTAGAGTGGGTTTAGGATGGAGCTAGAGCGACGACGAGTTTCCACCTTTAATGAGGCCATCATCCAAGCAGAAGCCCTAACAGACTTCAAGCAGGAGAGGCAAGGCTAAGGTGACAAGGAGTAGCCATGCCAAAGGTGGGGGAGATCGTAGAAGGGGTAAGGAAGCCCACCTACCTAGGAAGTCAGTACGTCGGCCATATGCTAAGAAGAAGGACCAGCCGCCTAATGAGACGGCCTAGTACATATGCGGAGGCCCACATGGATATGCGAGTCGCCCTAAGATGAAAAACCATAGAGCTATCATACAGGATTACGGGAAGAAGGAGACTCAAGACCAAGGTCAAAGTTTAGGCACTACGCAAAGTGGGCATGATCGGGGTCTGTGCACTATCGCCAAGACAGCCGATAAGCAGGAGGCTTACCCCATACAGTACATAGATATGACCCTGAACAGAAAACAGGTGCAAGCCATGGTAGAGACAGGAGCTGAAGCCAATGACATGACCAAAGCAGCAGCAAGATTGGGGCTAAGTTACAGTTCGAGCAGCATGCATCTTAAGATGGTTAATGCCCCACCGACGCTGATATGCGGAGTCGCACATGGTATAGACGTCACCTTAGGCAAATGGTAAGGTAAGACTAGCTCTGTTTTCGCACCCTTGGATATCTTCGAGATTATACTTGGGAAAGAGTTCTTCCACCGATGCCACACCATGATAGACGCCTACCTTGAAAGGATTCTTATGCTAGAGAACGAAGGGTCATGCATGGTACCTCAAGTTGAAATTCCCAAGGCAGAAGGAGTTACCCAATTATTGGCCATGCAGATCATGAAGGGCCTTAAGAAGGGGGAGCCCACTTACCTAGATACCATCGCAAGTTTGAGTGAAAACAATAGTGTCCCAGAACCCTTGCCACCCTGCATTGAGAAGGTGCTTGATGAGAATAAAGACATCATGCCCGAGAAGTTGCCAAGAAACTTGCCGCCTAGACAGGAGGTCGATCACAAGATTGAGTTGGAGCCAGGCACCCGACCTCCCGCCTATCCACCATACTGCATGGCACCACCAGAATTGGAGGAGCTCAGGAGGCAGTTAAAGGAGCTCCTTGAAGCTGGCTATATCCGACCATCCAAAGTGCCATATGGAGCCCAGTGTTGTTTCAGAAAAAGAAGGATGGTTCATTGCACTTATGCATAGACTATCATGCGCTAAATAAGGTGATCGTCAAGAACAAATATCTGATCCCGCTGATGGCCAATCTATTCAACAAACTTGGGTAAGCAAAGTATTTCTCCAAGATTAATCTCAAGTAAGGATACTACCAGGTACGCATACCCGAGGGTGATGAGCTAAAGACAACATGCGTCACAAGGTATGGATCGTACGAGTGGTTAATAATGCCCTTCGATCTAACCATCGCACCCGCTACCTTCTGTACCCTCATGAATAAGATCTTTCACCCCTACCTGGATGATTTGTGGTAGTATACTTGGATGATATTGTGATATAGAGCCACACCTTAGAGGAGCACGTGGAGCATTTGCACATAGTCTTCCAAGTCTTACAGGAGAACCAGCTGCACGTTAAGCAAGAGACGTGCGAGTTGGCCTAGCATGAAGTGCACTTCCTCGGTCACATCATTAACCAGGGCCAGTTTCATATGGATGGGTCCAAAGTGTGAGCCATCGTAGAATGGGAGATGTCCACTAAGGTAACGGAGCTAAGATCATTCCTTGGGATCACAAATTACTACTGGAGGTTCATAAGTGGATAGCCGCTCTAGTCACTGAGCTACTAAAGAAGAACTTTTAGGCTCACAGTTCATGGTCCAGATCGATAATGTCGCCACTATCTATTCCAGTCACAAAAGAAGCTTACTCCCAAGCAGGCTAGGTGGCAAGACTTTCTAGCTGAGTTCGACTATGAGCTGGTGTACAAACTAGGCAAGGGAAGTGTAGTGGCTGCTGCCTTAAGTAGGAAAGTAGAGCTAGCTGCCATCACAATAGCCTACTGCGACATCTGAGTATCCATCAAAGAGGGCTTGTCACATAATTCGGAAGCAAAAAGGCTTATGGAGTTAGCGTCACAAGGAAAGACTCGACACTTCTGGATTGAAGATGGTATCCTGCTCACTGCTGGAAGGAGGGTCTATGTTCCAAAGTATGGCAACATAAGGTGGCAGATCATGAAAGAAAGCCATGATACATTATGGGCTGGGCATCCACGGTAGTACTACGCGAGCTCTTATCGAGGCAATCTACTATTGGCCAAGAATGAGAGACAATATCGAATGTTATGTGCAAACTTGTCTTGTTTGTCAATAAGATAGAAAAACACCATCCCGGAGGTATTTTGGAGCAACTCCCCATAGTTAAGCGATCGTGGGAGAGCATTACCATAGACCTTATCACTCGCTTACCAAAGTCCGATGGATACAACACCATTATGGTTATGGTGGACAGGTTCTCAAAGTACATTCATGTCAGCCACACCTGGATGCACAGCTAAGGAAGCAGCCTAGTTATTCTTTAAAAACGTGGTGAAGTATTGGGGGATGTCGAGGCACATTATAAGTGATTGTGACCTGCACTTTACTGGGAACTTTTGGAGGGAACTATTCCAAATACTTGGCATCGGAGCTGCATTTCTCCACAAGTTTCCATCCATAGACTGATGGCCAAACCGAGCAAGTTAATGCCTTGTTGGATTGCTACCTTAGGCACTTCGTAAGCTTGCATCAAAGGGAATGGGCAACTTGCTTGATGTGGCCCAATTTTCGTACAACTTACAGTGGAGTGAAGCCATAGGGAGGACACCGTTCGAGCTTGCTACGGGCCAATAGGCGCAAACTCTACACTCGTTACCGGTAGCATTCGAAGGAAAGAGTTTGAGCACTTATCATTTGGCCAAGGGATTCGAGGAGCAGATGGACACTACCAAATCTAACCTAGCAAAGGTGGACAAGCAAATGAAGAGGTTCACCGACTAGACATGATATCCCACTAACTACAAAGTCGGAGACCTAGTGTTGGTGAAGTTCAATCCAAGGCAGTTCAAAGCACTAAGGGGCGTAAATCCAAACTTAGTGCACACGTACAAGGGGTGATTCAAGATCCTTGCCAAGGTCGATAAGATATCATATTGACTGGAGCTACCACCATCACTAAAGGTTCATCCTGTCTTCCATGCAAGCATCCTCAAGCCATACCATGTGGATAAGGATGATCCAAGTCGAGGACAGTAGAGTAGGGCATCCATTACCATCATTGCCTCACATGATCGATACGTCGAGTCCCTCATCGATTACCAGGAAAAGCATAATAGTGGACAACCGACTATCATAATGTTCCTTGTCCATTGGAAGGGCCAGTCACCGAAGAAGGCCACTTGGGAGAAGTACGAAGACTTGTTGTAATTTAAGGACATGGTATATGAGTTCTTACAACAGAAACAATGCCTCATTGTCGTTGCATCATTAGGTGGGGGAGGATAACATGTCCCACCTAAATTCTGCTCCAAAACAGCGCTGAAACGTGTCCGCCGTGCTCTGTCGGGCTCTGAAACTCTCTAGAATTGTGCAGAAGATTGAAGAGAAGACTAGAGAGCCCTGGAAGGTTCCAGAGACTAGTAGAATTGTGTAGATAAGTGTTACACTTGTAAATATCTTATATATTTTATAGGAAGACTTTAGAAGATCAATCCTAGCCATAGGATCAAATTATTCCTAGTCGTCCGTTGAGGAGGTGGAGCAGTATAAATACCCCTCCTTGGCATTAATTTTGCACCAAGAAAAGTTGTAAGAATTCAAGCCTTGTAAAGCATTATCTCAAAGAAATCAAAGTCTTCTTTCTTGAAAAGCTCTCTTTTCTTTTAATATCTAGCGTTCCTTAGCGATTGTAGGGAACAAGCTTACTAGTGTTTGCAAGATCGTGTAAGATTTGTAAGCAAACTGACTAGTGCCACACTAAAGTTCTAGCATGCGTTCTTGGTCTGTGACAACGCTTTCTCAGTCCCTGAATTCTAAATTCTTTTTGAGTGAGTATGAGGGACTGCTTTCTGTGAGGGAATTTGCACTACTTGAGTAGCATATGACTATACCAATGATTGTGTATGATTGATGCTACTTAGCTTGTCATAGTTGGATTGCCAGATATGTCATTGTGTTCTTGTTTGCTGATTAACCTTGCAATCTTATTTTGAAAATAATAGTTTGGCACCTCCATTAGAGAAGTTAATGTATATGCTATTAGTATAGCTGCTATGTATTTCTCTTTGTCTGCAAAGATTAAGTTGTCGCTTGAGGACAAGCAATAATTCTAAGTTGAGGGTGTTGATGTGCTGTCAAAATACAACACATCTGATGCCTAAAACAAGGGATTTTGCAAGTTCTTAATGTGACTTTTTATGGTTTTTATGTATTTTTTGTGTTGTTTTTGCAGAAAAGTTAGGTTTGCATGATTTTGAAGAAAAAGTGCAGAGTTTTGCTAAAGCATAGGACATACGAGCTCACCTAGGAGTCGTAGCCCAAGCTACGAGTTGTAGGGTGAATTATAGCAAGAAACAAAGACCAAATATTAGGAAATCTGCTAATTGGAGGTCACCCTACGAGGCCATCCTACGAGTTGTAAGTTTCACTATGACTCGTATGAGTGGACTCATAGCAGGAATCAGAGAGCCAAAAAAGTTGGACCAAAAACTAGAGGCCTAGACTATGGTAGGAACATACGAGTCATAGCCCAAATAATGGCTCGTACCAGTGGTCGTACCAGCTGAGTCCAAGATGCCAAGATCTTGATATAAGACCTGTATTACGACTCATAGGTCACCCTACGAGTCCTACATGCGAGGCATACCAACTGCCAACTGTCTTTTATGTAGACTTTGAAGGTTTATTTATACACACCATAAATACATTAAGTTAGGGTTTCATTTCATATCAGATATCAAACATTGTAGACTTAGAAATTTTCCTTTGAATATTCTCTCAAGAATATTTCAAGTTTCTTAGTTTAGTTTATTGTTTTCTTTCAGAAAACCAATTTTGGGATTACAAATCTTGCTTTGTATACTTTGTCAATTTATCAAGCTTTGGGTTTTCAATTTGTGGTGTCTACACTCTTCATTGTTCTTAATAAAACTCTCAACTATGTCTTGTATTTGACATTCTTATTTGTTTTGCCTTAGCCATGAGTAGCTAAGCACCCACAACTTGGAGTTGTGGGAACCATGGGTAGTTGACTTGAAATAACCAAGGTTTATTGCATCTTTATGATTAGGGTTTTGCATGTATTGTCCATTCTCCTTCATTATGATTGTTGTTTCGTGGTGGCCAACACCAAACCCTACCTATTATCACGATTTCGACCAAGGTAGTGAGGAATAGGAAAAGGGAAGTAGATGACAGGATTCGATAGATGTGTTCTTCTCTAATCAACCAAACCTGACCAAGGGGAGGTTGACTGGGACAATAGGTAACGATTAGTTGGCATGCCATGGTGGCTGACCAAGCGCCGTACTGAATTCGCCTTCACCTTCACAAGAGTGCTAGAAGAACCTAAGTTACCATCCTGCATGCGAATCTCCAATTGTAGTTATGTTATCTAGGGAAATCGAGTTAGCGAACAATGGAGAACACAATTCCCAAGTTGTCTCTAAAATTGAGTGTTTTCTTGCATCATATTTTAATGTTTATTTTACTTTGTTTTTTGAATCATAAACCCCTCCCCCACCCCCCATTTAAAAATTGTAGTTATAAATACTTTAAATGATTAATAGTGAAGTCTTATAGTGGAGCCCTATATTCTCTGTAGATTCGGCCCTAACCTTCTCTTAGGTTAATTACTGACAGCGATCGTTTTCTTATTGGGACGTGAACATCATCAGATATTTATCATTTTTGTAACAAACTGGTGATAGTGAAAGAATGGACTCCAGAAATGGAGTTTTCAAAGGAGGAATTACTAACTATTCCAGTATGGATCAGATTACCAGGATTGGACTTCAAATATTGGAGTGCTAGAAGACTAAGTAAAATAGGGAGTCTCATGAGGAAACCATTGATGGTTGATAAGCAGATTGAAAATAAACTTGGACTGAGCTATGCAAGAATGTTAGTTGATGTGAATGCGGGACAAAATCTACCAGAGAAAATTCTCTGTAGAAATAAAAAAGAAGTCATAATTTCTCAATTTGTTATATATGATTGGAAGCCTTCATTATGTGATCATTGCAACAAGTATAGGCATGAAAAAGAGGACTGCAGGAAATTGAAACCAACAAAGGGCAAGGAAGTTGAAACAACAGAAACCAGGAATGAAGATTAGGGACCAGAAAAAGGCAAAGAAAAAGAGATAGTGACAAAAAGATCTGGAGGACATCAAAAAAGGATTAAGCAAGGGACAACAGAGCAACATCATGTGAAGATAATAAATAATTTTGAACAATTGAGTAGCATAGAGAATCTGGATGCAGTAAGCAATATAAACAAGGAAGTCAACAAGAACCAACCCCTTTAGAAAATTGTTAATCTTGTCTGCTGGAATGTGAGAGGCATAAATACCCTTAGTAAACAGAGGGAAGTTGCTTACCTCTGTAATAAGTTTGATGCAAATCTAGTTGGTTTGGTGGAGACAAAAATAAAACAAAAGATCTATAAAAAGTGGTATAGTCTATGTTTCCTGGGTGAAACTGTTATTGCAATCATAACTCTCATTACAAAGGGAGAATAATGGTGGTGTGGAGGGATGATATTAATGAAGTAGCTGTACAAAGTGAGACAGATCAAGCAGTAACATGTTAGGTAAAAATAAGTTACTGATGAAGGAATTTTTTTACACATTTGTCTATGCTCAAAATGGAAGGGAAGAAAGGAAAGAACTATGAGAATACTTGACTCATGTAGTGGAATGCAAATACCATGGATTATACTTGGAGACTTTAACAATGTGTTGAATATCACAAACAGAATAGGTAGGGATGCTGTAATTTTTACTAAGGTAAAAGAGTGTCAGGAATATATAATAGCCTGTAAACTTAAGGAAATGGAAAGGAGAGGACAAAACTACACCTGGAATGATAAGGGAATTATCAACAGAGTCTTTGCAAAAATAGACTAGTCATTCAGCAATGGGGCATGGGTGGATGAAATGCCATGTTGTATAGCAACATTTTTGAATGAAGGAGTTAGTAACCATAGCCTCATACATGTGAACGAGGAGGGAAAGAAGAACACACATAAGAGGGAATTCAAATACTGTAATATGTGGAGTTCAAATGAAAATTTTCAAAAGATGGTCCAGGAATGCTAGCAGAAATAAATAAAGGGATGCACAATGTACCAAGTTATTCAAAAACTGAAGATGTTGAAAAGAGAGTTCAAGAAGCTCCATTATAAACATTTTAGTAAAATTATGGAAAAAGTAGACAAGCTGAGGGAGATTTTATCTAAGGTACAGGGGAGATTGCAGTTGAATCCCATGGATAAAGATATACAAAAAGGGGAGTTAGAAAGTGGAATGGAGTTCAAGAGGACAAGTTACTTAGTAGAATTGATGCTGGTCCAATAGAACAAAGCAACATGGTTGAGATTGGGAGACTACAACACAAAACATTTCCACGCAGTGCTGAAGCAGAAGAGGTTGAAGCAGATTATAAACCCAATTATAGGATGAAAATATGCAAGTTCAGACACTACCAAAACACATAGCAGGGATCATTGTTAGGTATTTCTCTAAACTCTTGGGGGGAAAAGGGGATGGAGAGAGGAAAAAGGCTGATGAAAGTTTCCTAAAAAAGGGGCACACTCTAACAATTCAACAACAAATGGCTTAGTAGGACCAATTACTACAAAAAAGAAGTGAAAGAAGCTATGTTCAGTATTAAGATAACCAAAAGTGCAGGGCCAAATGGGTATAACAATGGCTTCTTTAGGGATGCCTGGATTGTAGTGGGGAAAGATATTACTTGTGTTGTAATGTAGTTCATGAAAAATGGAAAAATTCTGGGTGAGATAAATACTACTATCATTACTGTAATTCCTAAAGTACAGAACCCTGTATCTGCTAGTCAGTTCAAGCCCATATCTTGCTGCAATATAGTTTATAAAGTGATCTCTATGGCCTTGTATAATAGATTAAAGAGGGTGTTTCCATATTTGGTAAACCAAATCCAAACTGCTTTTGTAGAGGGTAGATCACTTGTTCACAATGTGTTAATATGTCATGATCTAATGAGACACTATAAAAAGAAGACCACTCCAAGATGCCTGATGAAAATAAACCTGAGGAAAGCATATGATATGGTGAGTTGGGAGTTCATGGAGGAAATGTTGCAGAGGTATGGCTTTCCAAAAAAGTTTAGTCAGCTGATAATGAGTTTTTATCATATCAACAAAGTTCACAGGAAGAATAAATGGGAACAACTAGGGTTATTTTGTTGGGAAGAGAGAGCTCAGACAAGGAGACCTTATGTCCCCTCTAATCTTTGTTCTAGTATTGGAGTATTTGTCAAGAATTTTAAATAGGATGGGCAGCTTCCTGGTTTCAGGTTCCACCCTATGTGCAAGAGATTAAAGTTGAACCACCAAATATTTACTGATGATTTGATGATTTTTTGTAAAGACCAAGAATAATCAGTGAAAAGAATTAAGGAAGCATTAGAGCATTTCTCAATGACAACAGGTTTAGTAGAAAATACTGATAAATCAAGCATCTTTATAGCAGGAGTTTTTGAGGAAGTAAAGGCAAAGTTACTGCAAAGCACATGCTATTCTTGAAGGAGGATTCCCAATTAGATGTTTAGGACTTCCACCCAAGAAAATGGTTACAAATGGAGTGTAATCAGTTATGCCAAAAGATAACAGAAAGGTTAGATCAGTGTCAAATAGGTATCTTTCCTATGCAGGAAGACTACAAGTTATTACATCAATATTGTTCTCTATACACAATTTTTGGGGGGCTGTATTTATACTACCTCAAAGTGTGGTGAAGGAAATAGATAGGAAATATAGGGAATATTCATGGGGAGGATCAGAGGAGAAGAAAAAGACAACACTAGTGTCTTGGGATAGAATTTGCAAAGCAAAGAAACAAGATGGTCTTATGCTCATGGTTCACCAACATTTGGAGAGAGATACAAAATTGGTTGGGAGTGAAGGTGAAAAATAATGGAGCCAAGGAACTGCTGCTGAAGCACAATAAGAAAAGATGGGCAAGAGAGAAAAAGGAAGTGATAGTTGTTGCATATGAAGTTGTTATATACTACACATGGATGACCAAGAATGCAATGATGTTCAAGAAGACGAGGCGAGAAGAAGAACTTGTTATACAACAAGTGAAGAACATCATCAGAACAAGAGTACATATAGCAATAGACACAAAATAAAGGATGAAATGTACACTTATACTTAAGAGGATATGTAGGTAAGTAGGAAGGAAGAGGGATCTATTTGACTATAGAATATTAATCTGTTGGTAACTAGAAGGAACACAAACATTATAATGTAACTGATATTTGGTTAGTAATGGCAATATTTCACCCTTTTCTTACTAAAAAAACTAAATATATTAAATGAAGTTAGAAGATATTTTGAATAAAATCCTGCCCACTTAAATTTGAGATAACGTATGTATATACTAAAAAACCTCCTAAGTCAAGCCTCTTGATATACTTTAATTATTCTCTTCCCATAGTTCATGAAAGGAGTCTACTAACATAGCTAAAGCTTTTCAATTTGAGAGAACTACATAATTTTTTCAGTTTTATATGTTTTATTCAATTAAAATTTTAGGAGACATTTTAAAAGATTTGAACTCTTTTAGTTTCTTTTCTCGTTTCCTTCGAATATCTCTTTTATTCCTTAACAAAGTTTGCGCCATCCTTAAAACACCAATTTTTGTCTCTCGTCCTTGAAAACATGTTCTTCGATTATATACACTTTCTCTTTTTTTCTTAACTCGACATCCAGAACTCCTACTTGGAGTGATTCGAGTTTTTTCCTGTTCAACCAAGTTTGAAATATGAACAAGAAATTAGAAATATGGTTAACATCATTCAAATCGACAACATATATCACAAATTTCTGGTAGAAAGCAAAAAGATCATAAAAGGGGTTAAAAATATGAAGATAACTTCAATAGGATAAGGTTATTACCTAAAACATTCAAACAATCACAACCTATGCATTACTATTATAATATATTTTTAAAAAGTCCAATATAAATAGATGAGGAATATGAAAGATTCAAGTCAAAAATTTTAACAAGCAGATCCCAAAACTACAAAAACAACAATAGTTTTTTGATAAAAAAAAAGTCAAAAATCTACCGATTTTTTAAAATCATTTCTCACTCATTTTTCATTCATTTTCCCATTATAATATATTTTTGGAAACTATCAATCTTTTAAAAATCATATAAATAGAAACTGCATTCTATGGAACTTGTCAAAAATTAGCCAACCAAAAAAGGTTTCAACTTGAACTTATAAAACATCTATCTCAAAACAATTTACATGGAATGATGAATCATTCAACCATGCTCTAATATCAATTATAAGAAAATACAAAGAAAGAACAATGAATTGTGTGCCTTCAAATTCGCAGCCGATTGTTATTGCTACTAAGAGAATCTGCCCCCGAGTCTTCTTGGATTTTTCTAGGAAATCAAGACCAATATTCACAAATTAAATATATTTTTATGTGTTGATAAAATTTAAGAAATGAGGATAAATTCTCTTTTGTGGGTTTTTGTCTTTTTTTCTTCCTTTTCTTTTCGTGTAACTTCTTTTCAGTTACACATTCCAAGAATAGAAGACCCCTTTTCCTTTTTTTTATTGAAGATGTTGAGTGGTTATAAAACTATTCCTCTCCTTTTTCAAGAAGAATTTGAATAGTAACCATTCCTTCCTCCTAAAAGAATAGGTTTGAACAATTATCACTTAACTGTTGTACCTTTATGTATATCACATGAATGATCCATGATAAAAAAAAAATCTTAGATACATGTTTGAAAATATCATGGAACCTTGAGAAGTGACTAATTTCAATATATCTGCACCCTCTTGCTTTCAAAGTACACATATTTTATCCAGTAATAAGTTGTTTTTGTTCTCCATTTGTTGATTATCCATACTTACTTTTTCTAGTATGAAATACTCGAATTAATTCCAACTAGTGGATTTCTTTTCATTGTATTGTGGGAGAATAAAGCTGCATGAACTAACTGGAAGTTGTTTAAAGGCAACAAAATTATGTAGATTAATTTAGCATTTTGCACAAAGATCTGTACGAGCATACACCAACTAATTTTTGTTACTAAAAACATGTAGCCAAACTTTTGAAATACTTCAATATAAGAGTATCCCCTGTACAAGTTGCGGAGTTGGCCTGCCCATCCATCAGAAGTGCCAAAACTGTAACGAGCATGTCTTTCTGTGATTGTGTTATTTTAAGTACTATATATTACTTGGCATGAAACAGGAATAGCTAAAAGTCCTAGACTTGTTGCATAATGGAGTGATCTGGGGGATGATGCATCTCCTCAGCCTGTCCATCACCATTTGCGGGTAACTGAATGCCTAAAATCTCTACTCTCTGCTTAATCTTTTTTCCTGATTCTTATGGCTATATCTGCCGGGTCGAACCGCCCGAATTTACTTACTCTCTTCTCTTGCTTCTCTAGCAGGTGCATCTCTATTTCTACACCAAAATACAGAGTTGTAGACAAAAAAATTATTACCCAAAATTTCCTTCTGTAAAAAATCAAAATATTGTATAAATTACACAAGATATGGATGAACCTTGATTATTCTAAGGGAATTCGAATTTGCAAATTATCCCTTCTCATTTTCCTGCAACAAGAAGGGCCCGCATCACCATGCATACCTGCTTATTGTCACAAGATTATCAATTAGAATTATGTTACAAAAGTCATGACGTAATTACTTTTTTGATAATAGAAAGTAGCTCAAAAGTTAATGTTACCATGCCTGACATGAAACAAAGGTACAATGTTGGGACAAAACTTTTAGAGATGAAAAGTCAATAAAAGAAAAAGATGGTATATGAACCTTTTTATGGGTACGTTTTTTATTTGTAATTTGTAATAATAAATAAATGCCTAATGCGTATACTACCAAGAGGAATCAATCAAATAATTTGTTGGTCCGCTAAGAAGCCTTTGGAATGAGGTTACGTCATACCTTAGTTTGTCTTGATTTTGTTATATATTCCACCACAACTGCAACTAACTAGGCATTTTCATGGGTAGGTGTTACCTAATCTTATGATTTATCTTAATTCCGTTCTTTTCTTGCATGTTGTTGAATTATTCTTAATCTCAAACCACCCTTAAGAAAACTGACTTGTAATATTTGACACGTCTCCTTCCCAATTACACTATAGCTAATTCTCAATACTGTTAAGTTTTAATTATCAGTGTTAGATTAAAAATGATTAGTTTTGATAAATTTAAAGGATTTAATACGTATGAAGATATATTTATAGGACAACTTTAGAGCTCATCTCGTATTTAAAGGACCATTTATGGCATTTTCTAGTGACTTTATGTAATAGTTATATATTGTGTGATATGGATAAAATATAAATGACATTATTGAAATAAAACAAATAAAAGAAACCTTACTGAGTCATTTTTATAACTTGAGGCATTCAATAACAAAATATAACCTTAATAATACCATAAGGAGAATCCCAAATTTCATTCCTTTGAAACAAACTAAATCAATTTCGAATCCTCCACCCATTAATTTTTTTTGCTGCCTTCTATTTTTCGCCAATGATTCATTTCATAGCTAGACCTGAAACTATCAAATGTTTGATTGATTCAACTACTTTTAATCAAGATAGAAACTGAAAGGAAGGTGAAAATAGTGATATATATCTAAAGACTTCGGAGAATAACAGAAAAGAAAAGAAGAGAAGATTAGGGGTGTGTTTGGTAGGTTGGAAATTATTTTTATTGAAGTTACTTCTTAAAAGAAAATAAGTGTGCTTACTAATTTCTCATATTTGGGAATAAGTATAAAGTATTATATATATAATATAGGCAATCATCGTAGAGGTTCAAGGTTGGGGTGAGGGTTGCGTGGTGCAGCGGGGAGGCGGAGGTGACAATTAGTATGAAAAATAATTTAAGAAACTTGTTTTTCTTAATTTTATTAAAAAATTTATTTCTTTTTATTTTTAAAGTAATAGTTCTTTTTTAAAAAAAATATTTTAATCAACCAAAGAAGAAAAATATTCGATTGCAAAAGTTTTTTAGGCAAATGATAAGTTAAATCAGTTCATAATATCTCAGAGATATAATGAAAAGATTTAAATTATTTATTAATTTGTATATATCATCCCTTGTAAATGAGTCCGGAATAAGATACAATTAAAAAAAAAAAAAAACATGTGGGGTAACAAAAAGTGGAGTTTAGTGTTGTAATCAATCAGGAGGTGCAAGAAGAGAGGAAGAAGCGCATGAGGAAAGCAAATCTTGAAGCTGCTCCTTTTGTATATTCACATGTTAGAGTTACCTTTTTCTCCACCACACTTATCAATATAGATTTCGTTTCTCCTGCAATTGATTTTCAAAAAATAAAAAACACTCAAAATAGTGCTTGAACAAACTTAAGCTTGCTAGAGCAAGTTTTGATTTAAAACACACAAAATGGCTAAATATACCTCATGTGAACACCTAATTTTTTTATCAAATCTAAAATTTTTCACCTTTTGATGTTTTTAAATATTTATTTTAGGTTAAAATTATATATCTTCATTTTAATCTCATCTTAGTA
The DNA here is from genome assembly GCA_025774065.1 of Solanum ossicruentum. Classification (NCBI taxonomy): domain Eukaryota; kingdom Viridiplantae; phylum Streptophyta; class Magnoliopsida; order Solanales; family Solanaceae; genus Solanum; species Solanum ossicruentum. The sequence goes on from JAOTQR010079502.1 coordinate 41,798, forward strand.
GGTTAATTTAAAATAATTTTATTCTAATTTATTTTAAAACATATTACTTAATGAAATATTTTTTTTTCAATTGAGGTTTTAATAAATAAATTAGAACTTTTAAATTATAGTTTTGAATTAGTTATTTAACTTTTTCTATATTTTGTTAATTTAAAATAGTTAACTAATGTTTCT
>JAOTQR010079503.1:0-10526 GCA_025774065.1 Solanum ossicruentum
TTGGAAGTATACTCACATATGTAAATATAGAAGATAATAAACAATATATTACTTCATTCAATTCGGGAACTTTTAAAGATAATGAAGTAAAATGGGAAATTAATAGAAAAGAATTATTAAGTGTATTAAAAGAGTTATTGCATTATGAAATATACCTAGCACATACTCACTTTATATTAAGAACTGACAACAAACAAGTAAAATTCTGATTGAGGAAAGATTTGAAGGACCAATCAATTACCACAAAAAATATTAGAAATATGGTAAGTCAAATATTACTATTTAACTTTGATATTGAAATTATTGGTACTAAAAATAATTTTATTGCAGATTATTTATCAAAAAATAAGATACATAGTATTAATCTGTAATGGATGTTCTTACATGAAAATGATGCCTTACAAAATGTATTACAAGAAATATTACAAAAATTACAAGGTATGGAAAAAAGTATGGAAAAGCTTGACAGCAGACTTCTCCAGCTTGAGAAAGCAAATTAGAACAGGATCTACAGAAAGACCTGAAAGGAGATGGTTTTCGTCTTTTTGTTAAGATCTTTATAGTCTATTACCATCCTAGATTTTCCTCTTTTTTGTTCACTATGTTTTATTACTATAAATGCAGAGAAGCTACTATGTTTAGATTCACTTTTTCTAATAAATTTCTCATTTAATAATTCTTCTATATGTAGACTAAATTGTTCCATGTCTTCTTCTGTATATTTCATAGGTTTTTTTATATACTAAGTCATCTTCCTTTAATAATTTTATTGGTATTTGAGTTTTATGTTTGTGCCAATTTTCTAATGGATTTTCACTATATATTTCCCTGAATTCATTATTTATTTCTTCTTCTATGCTTATTGTATTTATATTTATTTTATCCTGTTTTTTATTGGATAGTGATTGCATAATTTTACTATCTCCCTTAATCCATGGTATTAATTCTTTTTGCTTTCCTATAGTTCTTTTAGCTATTATCTTCTGATTACATGGGGTGGTTAATATTAGATATTTTTCTGTAATAGTTATAGGTTCATAATATTTTAAAAATTTTCTATATCCAATTATTATGTCATGTGATATATCATCGCATGGACACATTTCATTTATTGTCCTTTTGCATACAAAGTACATAATTACCTTACCCAATTCATCTAAGTAGTCAACTACCTAAACAAAAATATACAATCTCCAGATTATCTTCCAGAAAAGCTCCGAGGATGGAATATTAAGACTCTTAAAGGATATAATAACAAACTTATAGCATTACATAATACGAATTCGAAATTAGTCCAAACAGCATATAGCTATGAACTATTACATGCAATATATACTACTGATGGAGATAATATACAATTTATTCCAAAATTACACCAAACAGTGAAAAAGTATTTAGGAATTACGAAAGCAGACCTAATCTTTATCAGAATTTACTCAGCACCCTATGAAGTTACTCCACAAGACATATACTACCCTATCGTGGTAGTAAAAATGGGAATTACGAAAAATATCATATGCGAAGAATCTCAGGCACAACCGGACTTAGTCATGGAAGGGATAATAGAATTCTTACAAAACAAAAGAGCTATTATGATAAATATGATTATCCAAGAACTTATCAACAGCTACCAGGAAGGAGGCAAGTGGATCTATCACAACAAGAATAGCACACTAATCTACTTAAGTGCAAAAACAACAAAAGACATAGAAGAGATACATAAATGGATTATCACCCTGGCGGACTGGGAAATAAGTCCAGCAACAAATGCCTTGAAAAACTATTCCAGACAACTTACAGATAAGACAAAGGACTTATTATGTAAACAACTAAAGAAAATGTAGAATTTAAACCATTGCAAGTATTGCAACTAGAAGGAAAAAGTACCAAGTATCTATCTACCACCAAAAACAAGAGAACAAGACGAAGAAACCACAGAGATGATTAAGCAGTGACATAATTATAAGACAATGACTTAAGCAATGACGTATGTAAATATTTTTTCGGATTTGCCTTTGTAAAAATAGTACTGTAGAATTTTTAACTTTTTGTAAATAGTATTTTTTGAAGACGCGTGAAAGGATAAGATAGAATCTTTAAGTGGATGATGGGGCCCAATGAGCACTCACACTTAATGATTTACTCCTATCCCCTTTCACCTATATAAATAAGGATGTAAGAAGATAAAGGCAGAGCCGAGAATACGAGCAGTTGCAGAAATAAAATCTCTTTTGCAAAATTTGCCTCTTTTCTCGTATTCTTTGCTTACTTCTTCCCAACTTAGGTAAAACATCTAACAACTAGCAAGGAAATAATGGAACCAAATAAGGTACGCAACTTTATGACTGGCTAAATCCTCCTAAGGTAAGTTTATAAGAAGATAAACATGATAATAATATGATTTAAATCCTGTGATAACCAGAATCCGACAATAACAATAGTAAGAAAAGGCTAAAGTGAATTTGAGATTGTGTAAATCCACGCAGAGGCAGGTGATCGTATGTGGTGCTATAATCTCTCGAATCCTTACCTGCTTGACTTGCTGCTATTGTGCCGTGACTTCTGCCCTTTTGTATCAGAGCATTTGAATCATATTATTTGTGTTTATAATCCTACAAACTTATCTTATCGTGAATTTGGCACAGTCAGTCAAGAATATTTACTTATTTGTTATATACCCTTTCATGAATATGCCTGCTTACTTACATGTATTTAATAAAGCTCTTACTTATTCTGGAGATGTAAATTTCGCTATGAAAACTGGAAAACTAATGCAAAAATATCCTCTTACTTTCCAGCTTAGATTAGCATATACATCTTATTTACCCAAGATAGAAGATATGTTTGGAAAATTTTTAATGGACCTAAAATACACTATGGAACTTTCATATATATCCCATATCTTAAGAAGATATTTAGGAACAAGACCTAGACATAATAATGTAACTGTAGATTACGTTAAATTTGTATATTGTACCAAAATAATAATAGCCTAACTTTCAAAAAATTATAATTATAGCTATAGTTAGAGTTTTAGTGTTATAGTTAAGATTGTTGCTATTTTCTCTCTTTTCTTTTTATGTAATTTCTTGTCAAATATATAATTATATATGTATATCAGTTGCATATATACAATTATTTTGACAAATATACATAGTTAATTAGGCAAATATACATATATGATTCGCCTCTCTCCACTCTCTGCCCTATTTTGCTTGGCTATCTGCTCTGTGTTTCGATCTTGCTCGTCTTTCTCCCCCTTCTCCCAATCCTGTTTGTCAGATATACAAATACACGTGTATATTAATTACACATATATAATTATTTGAAAAATATACTCATACAATTTGATATATATATATATACACTCACACACATACAATTTGTCTCTCTCTTCTCTCTCTCGATCTCGCTCGTCTCTCTTCTCCCCTTTAGGTCAATAGCCTAAGTTATGTCGTATAATTATATAAAATACAACAATTTGACCATGTTAAATTTCAAACTTGTACTACTTATGAAAATTCCTTATTAACATTACCTTTAATTTTTTCATTATGTAAAAGCAAACTTAATTAATTTAACTGTAGGAGTTTAATTGTGTTTTTTTCCTTATTTGCACCAATCAATTATGACAAATGATATTAGATAAATTTCATTGTTTCAGTTTTAGTATATTTCTTATCTTATAATTATATATATACACTTTTCATGAATAATTTATACATGTTTTCACCAAAATTTTTATGATTTAATGATATTTGAAAAAAAGTAAACATTAATTGTTATTATTACGCTATGTAATAAGCCAACAAGGTGGGACTATCATAACTATGAAGGGAGCCGGAGCATACTAGGGGCACAACTGGTCGGGAGCTATTGCCGCTTCCCTGATGAGCCCATGGCAGGGCGAAACCAGTCGGTACGCTATTTGGTCAGGCTGTTCTCGAGATGAAGGAATGCCTCGAGACGCCGCACGGGCGCACTGCTGCGCGCCAGACTCTCGGCCCGTGTCAATGTGCTACTGGTGCCACTAAGAAAGCGCTGCCTCCGCCCCACAAAGCTTAGCATCACACTTTTTACCCGGATCAGGGAGATCACTCCTTCATCAGGAGCGGAAATTGGAATACCTTTCTACGATCGACATATGCTAATTGAACTGTATAACTGTACATGTATGACCTGTGCAACTTTTAAATGCTTTCATGCACCAATTTGTTCCGGGCAGATTTTGTAGGTATCGTTCTGCGGTGTGCTCCGTCCAGAAATGCAGGTCGCAGCCAAACTAGGTGCCGTGAATTGACTGTTACAGATGAGCAGTAAGTTTGCCTACTCAGAACGCCACAGCCTCAGACAATGCTCGAGCTAACAGGCCTGACTTTTCCTTGGCTCGCAGGCTTAATCATTTGTCACTCACTTTATGGGACGACTTTCCTACTGTGGTATATGGCCGGTCCAGAAACGAGGCCTGATTAAGTTGGCCTGCTATGCACTAACATTTACCTGTTGTACTGCCGCAGGATTATCATTGCAGACCCACTTTAGTTCAACCTTATGCGTCACCTCCACTTACCCACAGCCACTACAACTTTTGAAATGGTATAAATTTGCAACTCCAGCTGTTAGCGTTCACAGTTTTCCTGCCGTAAAACGTTAGCCCAATATTACTCTACTGCTTACAGGGCCATAGCAAACAAGGTCGCGCTTTCAGGTCATACATTACAGCTCCTTCCAGTGTCATCTGCCACTCTTGCTGCGATTCCCCTGGCACATTCTGTTATCTCCATAGCTCAGATTACGGCCCAAAACCATGTTCGTCGCACTGAAATCTAAACCCCATCAACCTCTGTGCGGAAAGTCCTTACATGCCGAACTTTTGCTTTGCACGCAGTTTGCGCCTTTTTACACGGAGGCAGAAATGTCAATCGCAAATGAGGCGCAAACATTCTGCGTTTTGGAATGTTCAGGCTGCCAACAGAGAAAACACACCCACTGTAGAAGACAGTTTGATTGTCCAAAATGCCAACAGCGGACGATATTAGTGCCTCGGCAATGTATCCCTAACGTTAGCATCAACTTTAACATTGTTCATGACAGCATTGGCAGCAAATATTGCACTAGATAACTTGAAGAAGTTACAGTTGTGCGCTTGAAATTGCTCTCACTGGCGAGACTGGTACGACCAACGCTGTCATTTCCGGAAATCTGGGAGAAGAGTTGCTCGGTACAACGGCTGACGTCATATTCGAAACAACTTGCATCAAGGTTAGCTGCCATATGCTCTCGACTGTTGTTGCGCAATTTGGTGGATCTTTAACTTTCCCAAATGGGGTGCCCTGATTACAGGGGCAAGTGTTGAGCATTAGCCAGGCCAAAGAAATGTTGTCCGACCGAGTATTCTACGTTCATCTCCGCAAATCCGCTTCCAAAAGGTCCACCGGTGCCCAACGAAATCTGCGAATTCTATGCTATATTGAAAAGGAACGTTTCTTCCCACGAATGGGTAATGAAAAGACAGCCCAAGTTTCTTCCTCGCTAGGTCAGACTGCTGTCCAAACAAAGGGAGGATTGGCTGCAAACGACCCTCCTAGCAGCAGTTGCTCAAACGAGCACCTGGCACCACTATAAATGCTCGAAGAGGTTAGTAAGTGTTCCCACCTTGCTTGCTCTTAGTAGAAGTGCCTCTCTTTGTGCATACATCCAGCAGGAAGCAAACACATATGCACCTCCACCGTAGTTGCCCTTGCACTGTGGCGATGAATTGCTAATTTGTTCGCACCACCAGCTTGGTTGGCGCTAATTAAAGTCTCCTTTACGAATTGCACTACATTATTTTTAAGGCTGATTAATAATGTATGGTAAATGATCAAAGAACCTGTAAAAGAGAAAAGCTACCTCACCGTATAAAAGACACATGATCTTCCCCCCCTCCCGCCGAGCATCTGCATATGAGAGGATTTAGTTTAAATTTTGGAGAAACAATATCTGTACTTATATTTAGTGTAGACATAATTGATTAGATGATGAGATAATAACTTAAGAAGTTTATTTGATTAGGGCCTTTAGGGTCTGAAATGTAGTGATAACTAAGAAGAGTATATTCCATACAATTAAGCTTAAACTTAGAGACACCAGTGTTCTTATAAGCTGAATTGATATTCTAAATATACATCTTCTTAAAGCTGTGTGCACGCAAATCATGATAGGAATTAAACGTCGTGCATATTAATTTCGTACTTTCTTATTGCAGTAAAGTAATCTACATTCTAATCAACTGAATTTTAAGGTCGTGTGATCTAAATTTGTGATTGTCCTTTGTTATAGTCAACTTCATAAATCACTGCAGCATTGAGATGGATCTGTAATAAATGAAGAAAAAGAAGATCAATATAGAAATCATGTCCATGCTATATACTTACAGCCCCCTGTCCACAAAACGGCAAAATTGGAAGCAATATTCACATTTAATTCATTCATTGAAACCTAATCTTGACATTTCTTTGCATTGCCTTTCATGGCTAAAAATGTGTTGAAATAGGCAGTCTGTTTTGGGGAGCTGTCAAGCAAGCTGCTATTTTTTTGGGTGGGGTCATCCCTGGATGCTTTGAAGTTACTTGCACATGGAAGAATCAGCTTGCATTTAGGTATGTGCTGCAGGGAATTTAATTTAAGCAAATAATGGCCACTCAATTGCTTTCACTATTACATCCCTGCACATTCAGACACATGAACGCTGTTGTCTTGCTGTGAACCTTTTGAAACCGAATCTTCAACCCCCTCGATTCACCCCTTTGGACTGCTACATTGGAATGTAGATTTCAACCCCAAAGAAAAAAGGAAAAGCAAGCCTTTGCAAGTGAACTCTTACAGCCCACGGAAGCACCCAAATTCCAACTGCCAATTCAGACTTTGTCGTCACCAAGACAGTGTGCTCAGTGCCTATTAAATTTCCTCGAGTTTATTTGCTTACATGTATTTACATGCCTTTCCAGGTACCTTAATTTGTTCCCAGCTCACACCTTTGGACAAAGGTGTACTTTACCTGAGCTTCAACTGGTGCCCACTTTTGCTGAAGATGAAGATCCGATATGGTTTCCACTATAGTACAGCCAAACATCTGATTACTTAACTTTTGGACTCTGTGGTAGGGGAAGCATGTGTTCCACATACTTAAGTATAGCACGTACGGGTGAGTAATGTTAAATATATTGTGGAATTATATATGTTTTGGATTTATACATATTTTCCCCCTTTAAATATTTCGTTGGTAGATATGACATTGTGTTAGAGTATACTCACAAATAACTACAACTGAACCCCTGCAATCGGGAAAAAGCAATTGTCCTGCAGTTTCAACTTCTACAAATTTAATGTCTGCAAATATATGAGTAGTCAAATTCCATTTACAGAATATGAAACTTTCAGGACAATGGCTATCAACTTTTTAGAAATATCCAAGTGAAGTTGCCTCAAGCAACTGATTAATAGGATATGGCATATTAACTTACATGTAAATCTGGAACACTGAAGCAGCATATGATCGCGATGACACCCCCATTTTTCTATATCCTATTGCTGAGTATTGGGTATAGAGGTGGTTTATAGAAACATGAACAACATATATGACACTGTAAAGCTCTAAGTATGTGGAAGGAGATGGTTATATAGCTATTCACATATGGTAAGATTTTAAAAATAGCATACGTCAATACGGTAAGGTCATTTGCTTACCACAACTATAAGTTTCTCACAATGAAATCAAAATTAGCTTAGAACAAACTACCAAAACTTAATCCAACTATCACTAATATACAAATAAAATTCTCCTAAGAAACTTCTCAAAATCAAAGCCCATTATCCGACGAACATTAAATTTTAGTCTTCCATCAACGGCGTCGAATCAACCACTCTTCATCTTGCTCACTTTGAGATCATGAGTAAGTTGAAGGGCAACCAAAAAAAAGACAATACAAAAAGGCATTACTGACCTTCAAATTCTCTTTTTGCAAAATGTTTTCTGGCTAACTCCATTTTAGTGAGATGAATAATTGTCCTTTCCTCATCTGCATTTGAGTACGGCCAATAATATACATATTACGACTTAAAGGACAAATAAAATGTTGAGCGAAAACAAAAATTTTTGCATGCGAAATTATAGATTGTGCTACTGCCCTAAATAGCTTAAACCACATGTCTCTGCACTGTTGGGGGAAAACAGGTGGCTGCCGTTATAATACCCCAATAAGTTGGCTCAACTGCATATTCCCATTTGGCTATTCCTTGGGCATTCTTTTCCGTTGTAGCTTAGCAGTTCAAGGTAGAAACCTGTTCTCTTTACTCTAAAGTGCAGCAACCAAATCTTCATATAAGACTCCTTAGAACTATTTTTATTTGGGTTAATTAGTGGTTGGTTCTTTCCGTTACTCCTCAGGAAATAATTGAAGATCTTCAGCTTGAAAATTGGTAAATCGCCTGTAAAGAAGGTATCAAATGTTTTCTTCTGCTATTTCTTTGTTGGTTAGGCTTCTACCAAAAAATACTACCATAGGTTGAGTCTATAGTTCTGTGTCTTCAGTTCAATCCATTATACGAATACAAGGGGTCTATTTGAGATATAGTGTAGGGAAGGTATCTGATTATATGTCGGCATTAATTTCTCCCTTGCTCTAACTCCAACTCGACAACTTCAACTCTCTAGCCATAAATGGTATCCAAATTGTACAATGTTTATTTGTAATTCCGTACATGTCCATGTTGTTTTTTTGGGTAAAGTTGAAACATGATCCCTTTGGCCTTTAAACATTAGAAGTTTGTTTCACTATTACAAACACATTACCTGCAGCTTCTATGTTGTTTCGTTGTGGAACATATAAATGCTAATACTATAGTTGTCGTATGTGGTGTACATGAAGTTTGATTATATTGGGCACAAGTGGGCTATTTGAATAACCCCTGCCTCCATTTCTGAAATATCGACAGCCGTAGTAGTAAAGAGGAGTCTAAGGCTTATTCTATAGGTATATATTGGTAACCTCTAAAGCAAATTGTATGATTAACCACTGTTCTATATTTACGTTTGCTTGTATATACTTCAATTGGGATAGATGGGTACTTAAAATGTCAATATGAAATCAATGGCCTATCCTCAAAGTAAGGCTGTATAAGGCTCCTTTATATGACTAATCTAAAGTAGTACACATTATTTTCAGAATTCCAAAGTTCATTGCTGGTGAAATGGCGGAGTGATAAATCACCCAACTTGGAAAGCAATAGGGAACAACAGCGGTTGCGCCGCAATATGTTACGTCGTGCCAGGTATGCCAGGTATGCCGAAATGTCTACTGAGAGGAAAAATGAATTCCTGGCGCAACAGCAAGCTCGAACAGCAGAGGCTAAGAAACAACGGCTATCAGACCAGCCAAATCCCATCAACTCGGTCTATGAAGTGAACATTCAATCTGGAAATGAGAATCAGTCTACAATTGAAGCGCCTTTACTACCTACATTTGAAGGTTAGATATACTAATTACTGTTATTAGTCTTTGGATTTTTTGCTTTGAAATTTCTGTGAAGTAGGTTTTTTATTAGAAACGTTGTATACATGTTTTGCGCTGTCAGTTCACTACTCCACACAATATACTTAACCATGAAGTTCCTCAAAGGGAAAAAGTCGGCTGCCTGACATACCACGCCTACCATTGTTGGCCGGCTTCCCAACATAGGAATCCTAAGACTGTAGCACCCGTATGTTTTTGCGAGTTCGATGTTTCCACTGAATCCAAACCGCTAGGGTGGGGTGCAAATGTCGGAATTATAGGTACAACTAATACGAGAGTCGCCCCAAAGGAAAAAAGTGGCTACAAAAGGGGAGGCATTAACAGTCCTACGTAACAGCTGAGTCGTGGCGCTGCATGGCCTGAGTTATAATTACAAACTATGTTGGACAATGAAAGGTCTATTATGGCCCGTTATACTAACTGTTTACAGGTCCTTCGTGCTGTAATAATTTTATAGATCATCTCACCTTTGATCAGGCAATCATTAGAAAGAAAGTATTAGTGGAAGTTAAGTTCCTTATGTCCAAGGTACTTAACTCCTCAGATTTTTTGTCGGACCATGTTGCACGCCTCTTCACACACGTACATGAAGTGAAGTAGGTCATTCAAAACACCTTGAAACACAATATTTACTTGCCGGTAAAGATACATGCCTAACAATGGAATGTTTACACAATAGGATCACCGGCAAGTGGGGTAAATACAACCACAGAGAACTCATCACTAAATCTGGCCTCACATATAGGTGTGTCGCCTTACGATAGCATAAACCAGACATGACATCATTATTGTGCAACAACAGTAAACTACACAGAATGCATTTGGAGTTGTGGGTATTCCAGACTTTGTACTGCTTGAAGTTTTAGTAATTATCACAGTACTTTCCTGGCACAAGATATTTTCCATCAATCTCGGATGGAGCCAAAGATTCACTATTTTTTGGCTTTGGGGTATGATGGAATAAAGCAAAAT
>JAOTQR010079504.1:0-10526 GCA_025774065.1 Solanum ossicruentum
TTGATCCGAGTCCCACATTGGTTGGGGAATGGACTAGTGGTTTCCTTATATGTACTTGGCAATCCCCCCCTCGTGAGCTAGCTTTTGGACACTCTAATTGTGTCTGGTCATGAAGGGGATGTTAGAGTGGATTTGGAGCCCCACATTGCTTGATGAATGAATAACAATCTTCTTATATGGACTTGATCGATTATTTCTTCCTAAAATAATTTTTTAAAATTAAATTAGATTCATATATTGTATCTTTAAAACGTGAAAATTTTAAAAAATATTTAGATTAAACTTTGAAAAAAAATTATTTGAAAATAGGAATAAACGAAAATAAAAAAGAGAATGGTGGGACCAAAGGAACATCAGAATCACATGACAATTTGGAAGTGATTGTGTGATGTATCACAACTCACAAGTGTAGTATGACTCCTCCAATATTAATTTAATTTTATTATACTAAAACAAGGTGTGAAAAAAATATTGTACAAAAATGAGACTAGGTCACCTTAAAAATTAGTTATAGTAATTGTCGATAAAAGGTGGATTAATAAACTAAAGAATAATCTTCTTAATGCTATAACATATTAAAAAAATCTTTTCAATTGTTAATTTGTTATAACTAAACTTCATAACAATCATTCTTCCCAATAGGAATGACAAATATGCAAGATAATTTTTTTTTTGTGATGTTCTTTTTTTTTGTTCGTAACAATCATGATGTTCTTTTTTTGTTTTAAAAAAGTTAAATACCTCATGAGATCTACATTTATCAAAAGAAAAATTTTATTAAAAAAAATTCCAACCTCGTGAGGTCAATTTTTTATGACATCATAAATTTTGATCAATTATTTTGTGATATACAATTGGAATCGATTTTTAGGACAATTTTAATTTCAATAAGACAAACCTCATGCGGTTGCATTTGGATCGATTTCTACTTATTAAGAATTTAAAGTTACGCTGGATTTTTCATGTAATTTTCTCATTTCACTATGATACATAATGCAATAAAAGTTTCAGTCAAATATCAAATTTTAGTGTCAACTTTTGGAAAGGGAAAACTACAACATTAACATTCATCAAACAGGAACAAGAAGCTGAATTGAGTGTGTGATTAAATTTTAAAATTCAAAATGCATAAAGTATCACATTAAATTAAAAGTACAATACAAATTTATAGAATTGAACACTGAAATCTTAAAAATAATATATTGATCAACTACTTCAAAAGTTTTTTTTTCTTTTTCTTATAAAAGAACTATTTTGTGACAACAACATAATTTTATTATATTATATTTGATGGCAATAATAAAATGTGGTTTAAAGACAACACTCTATAAATGTCACTAAATGCTTTACCATCTCTGGATTCAATAGCATTAACTCAATTGCAGCTAAATATTCAAAGGAAAATCTATTGATACTAAATATATCTCTTATATCATAGTGGGACTCCATACTTCTACATTTATATTAGAACTTCTACATTAATTTAGTAATTCTAATACATTAATTCAATTTCGTATATAAAAATTAATTAAGATTTTTAAGTATTAACAGGTAATATTTAAAACATCAGAATTAATATATCTGAATTACTGAATTAATGTATTCGAATTACTGAATTAATGTATTCAGATGGAAATAAGGGATTTTTGAAATTTTTGAAAATGTGTCGGAATAATAGAAAATATGATAAATAAAGGAGTGTAATTAGGTAATTATTTTTTTTATAGTTATATATTGTAACACCTCATGAAATGACGAAAATACCCCTAAAATTGACCTTATGCGTAACGTGTCTTCCCTTGCTCCATTTGCAAATCGGAGATCGGATTTGCGATCAGTGCGAAAAACGAGTAAAAAATGGTCTCGACTAGACAAAAACTCAAAAAAACATGAATTATTTTTCCCCAAAATGTTCAGAAGCAGTGGTGGTCCGCATCCTCTCCACGACACGGAGAGAATGCGGAGTTACACTTAGTGTTTTTTCGAAATTTCGAGGAAAAGCTAATTTTTGCGAAAATCTGATTTCTAACACTACTCCGCGACGCGCACTAGTGTAAATCAGACCCGTTTTTCTTCTTTTAATGGGGAGGAGTAAAATCGATCTTTCCCATACCCCATATCCTAAATTAATACGTTTTTAAGCCGTAATCAGTTCCTAAAACGTATTCCTACTCTATTTTTATCTCAAAATATAAGAAACCCTTCCCCAGAATCTCAAACGTAGGATTCAAGAACACTAGGGCATTTAAGATTTTCCTTTTAATTACTCAAGAACTCATTCCAAAGTATGTAAGGCCACTCTAAAAGTATTGTTTTCATTATATTTTAGAAACTTTAATCTAGTTTTCATTCCAGAAGTTCAAGTTTGGTTGAGATCATATTTATGAAAAAGTATGTGGAATTTTTAGTAAAGTTTCTTTACGTATGCATAAATTCTTGATAATTATTACAATTCTTGGTCCCTATATGATCCAAATTAGAGAGTTGTTATCAAGTTTGTATGCATTTATGATCAAGGTTTATATTTATTGAGTTTCTTGAAAATTTGATATTGATTCAAGAAAAGAAAAGACTAGTTTTAGCATCTTTTAAGTTAAGTTCAAGAATGAGCTTTAAATGTTTACCCTTACAAATTAGCCAGGAAATCTAGCATGTTTTCGATCATGAGTTGATTCTAATTATTAGTAAGTTAAAGATTTCATTGAGAAAGCCAAGAAATGTTAGAACTGGGCTAAGTCCCCGAGAGATAAGATTTCAAGAATTTATTCTTTAAAAGCTATGAGCTATATAAAACATTTTGGGAGTAGCATTGAGCATCGATATGGGTGCGAGTTGAATAAATTACTCGAATTCATAAACTATGTAGCCAACATCGGATTGGATTGTACTATGGTACCTTCCTCTTTAGCCACTGAGATGGTCCAGATTTAGGATGGATCCACTTCCCTAGTTATTCGTCCCCTACCCCGACAAAGTACGGGATGACTCTAGCAGTGTGGGCAAGATGTTGTATCACCACGAAGCTCATAGTGGTGGTTGTCGGTTAGAGAAACTCCCCAAACTAAGAGATTATGTTTTACTTATCAGTTTCAACATATTATTTTCAGTATGTTGCTTTTAGCATACAAGTCTTTATGATTATTGTTATTTCCTTTATGAATTATGAGTATGTCTTTTGAGATATATTATGCTATCCTAATCTAAATGTTTTGGCTATCTTACATATCATACATACCACGTACTGACGTCCTTAAGACCTATATCATTTTATGATGCAGACGCAGGTGACAGAGTTCCTCAGCAGTCGCTTCGTTGAGAACCTGCCAACTTTCAGACTCTTAGTGAGGCCTCTTCTCAGCCCGAGACCATTGGTTTATGTTATTACATTTTAATCTTTTTTTTTTGGCTACTTGGGGCCTGTCCCAATAGTCCCTTCAGACAGTTGTAATAGAGGTTCCATGAACTATGAGTCAGTATTTTAGTTCCAGTTTATTCAGACAGTATTTATGACTTTACATTTAGTTATCCAGTCTATTCATGAGTTAGTTTGATGCTTTAATAGCCTTTCCACTATTAATAAATCTTTCGCTTTGTAAGTATCCAGGCCAAGTGATTCTCTTGGAACCAGAAATAGTTTTCAAGTGCTGGCCACGTCCAGGATGCAGACTCGGGGTATGACAAACTTGGTATTAGAGTCCAGAGTTCAATAGTCATAGGGAGTCTATAGAACTGTTTCTAGTAGAGTCCATATTATGGGTGTGAAGCGCGTCACATCTGTAATAGGGAGGCTATGGGACATTAGAAAGTGTCGTCATTACTTGTTATTCCTTATCTCGTGCTTTATAGTATATCTCTGTGAAGTCCTTTCTAACTCGTGTGTTCATGTTGTATTTTTCAGATCATGCCTCCTCGCAGAGCTAACTGACCAGTCAAGGGTAGAGGACCGCCAGCCAGAAGGAACGCGAACCAGCCTGACCAAATTCCAGAGGAACATAGAGGCCCAGCTGTGCCTGTGGAGCAGCCACTACAAGTTGACATTACTAATGTTAAGCTTATCCAGGCCATTCGGACTTTGGCTCAGGCAGTCACTACTTAAGGAAGTCGCTAGGGAGATGGCTGGAATGATGGGGCGGATACCGCCAAAGTTAGGGAGTTTCTGAGAATGAACCCACCAGAGTTCACGGGGTCTGATGTGAAGGAGGATCCTGAGAACTTTATTGAAGAGCTCTAGAAGGTGTTTCAGGTGATGTGTACAACTGATATTGATCAGATTGAGTTGATTGCCTACTAGCTCAAGGGGGTAGCTAGACTTTGGTTCGATCAATGGAAGAGGAGCAAGGCGGGGAGGGGGGGAGGGGCCAGTAGTTACTTGGGCAGTGTTTAAGGAGGCCTTATTGGGACAATACTTTCCTAGAGAGATGAGGTAGGCTAAGGTGAGATAATTTCTGAACTTGAAGAAGGAGAATATGAGTGTACGTGAGTACAACCTCAAGTTTACTTAGCCGTCCCATTACGCTCGAGCTATGGTGGAAGATATGCGTACTATGATGGATCTCTTCGTGTCCGGGCTCTCTCAAATGAGTAAGAGAGAGGACAGAAATGTGATTTTGATTGGAGATATGGACATAGTTCGTTTGATGATGTATGTGCAGTAGGTGGAGGAGGAGAAGATGCAGGATAGGGAGGATTTCAGGAGCAAGAGGGCCAAGATATCAGGCCAGGAGTCAAGCAAGAGAGGAACTGGAGGTGGAGGTCACTTATCTTTCCAGCCTAAGACAGCGGACCAGCACCTTCATCCGCCAGTGCATCTGCACCGAGTGTTAGGAATGACCAGGGATCACAACATCGTAGGTTTTTGGGCAGCCAGTCATAAGGTAGCGTAGCTCAAGGACCAAATCGCTATCCTACTTATGGTAAGTGTGGTAGGTCTCATCCCGAAGAGTGCCATGTGGGCAAGAACGGTTGCTTCAAGTGTAGTCAGGTGGGGCATTTCTTGAAGGATTGTCCTATGGGTAAACAGAATATGAGAGATACCAGATGACAGACAATTTCTTTAGCATCGCAGGGTAAGCCACCTTATAGGGGCACTACAGCAGGGACAAGCGGCGACACATATTGCTTATATGCCATGGGCACCATACAAGAGCAGGAGAACTCACCAAATATGGTTACGGGTATGCTCAAAATCATTACTTATGATGTCTATGCATTGTTAGACCAGGAGCCACTTTGTCATTTGTAACCCCATATATAGCTGTGAAGTTTGGGGTTAATCCAGATTGTCTTCATGAGTCTTTTAGTGTTTCTACTCCTACTGGAGAGTCTATTTTAGCCCAAAAGATCTATAGAGGATGTCCAGTCTCCATTTATCATAAGACTATTATAGCTGATTTGGTGGAGTTAGATATGGTAGAGTTTAATGTCATCCTAGGCATGGATTGTCTTCATGCTGGGTATGCGTCCATAGATTGCAGAACTAGAATAGTCAAATTTTAGTTTCCTAACGAACCAGTCCTAGAGTGGAGGGGTAGCTCAGTCGTTTCTAAAAGTCAGCTTGTATCATATCTCAAAGCTAGAAATTTTATCTCCAAGGGGTGTATATATCACCTAGTCAGAGTTTAGGATTCTCGTGCCGAGGCACCAGCTCTTCAGTCTGTTCCCAGAAGTCTTTCCCGAGGATCTTCCCGGAGTCCCTTATGATAGGGAGATAGACTTTGGGATAGACATTCTTCCAGATACTCAGCCCATATCTATTCCTTTATACCTAATGGCTCCTTCGGAGCTAAACAAGTTAAAGTTGCAGCTAAAAGATCTCTTAGATAAGGGTTTCATTAGACCAAGCATCTCACCTTGGGGTGCTCCAGTTCTCTTCGTGCGTAAAAAGGACTATTCTCTTCAGATCTTCATAGATTACCATTAGTTGAGCAAAAACACAATTAAGAACAAGTATCCTCTTCCCAGAATTGATGACTTATTCGACCAGCTTTGGGGTGCTACCTGTTTTTCCAAGATAGATCTTAGATCTGGGTATCATCAGCTAGAGAAAGACATTCCTAACACAACTTTCATGGATCTTATGAACAGGGTATTGTGGTCGTACCTAGATATGTTTGTTATCATGTTCATCGATGATATTCTGATTTACTCATGTAGTAAGGAGGAACATGTAGACCATCTTAGAGTTGTCCTTCAAATCCTTAAGGATCAACAACTTTATGCTAAATTTTTGAAGTGTGAGTTTTGGTTGGCATCTGTGGCGTTTTTGGGGCACATTGTGTCTGGTGAGGGTATTCGGGTTGATTCCCAAAAGATTGAGGTAGTAAAAAATTGTCCAAGGCCTACAACTCTCACAGAGATAGGATTTTCTTGGGCTTGGCGGGATACTACAGACGGTTTGTAAAGAGGTTTTCTTCTATTTCAGCTCCCTTGACTTAGCTGACTCAAAAGAAGACTAAGTTTGAATGATCAGAAGCTTGTGAAAAGAGTTTCCAAGAGTTGAAGACTAGGCTGACTACAGGCCCAATCTTATCCCTACCAGATGGAGTTGATGATTTCATGGTTTATTGTGATGCTTCCAGAATTGTCTTTGGTTGTGTATTAATGCAGAGAGGCAAGGTGATAGCATATGCCTCCAGAAAATTCATGAAAGGAATTACCTAACTCATGATCTTGAGCTTGCTGCGGTGATATTTGGTTTGAAGATCTGGAGACACTATCTATATGGTGGGAACATGGATGTATTCACAGACCACAAGAGTTCACAGTATGTGTTTGGCCAGAAGAAGATGAATTTGAGACAGAGGAAATGGTTGGAGCTGCTGAAAGACTATGATATGAGTATCCTCTATCATTCAGGTAAAACTAATATGATTGTTGATGCTCTTAGCAGGGCGACCATGGGTGCACAACCCATGTTGAAGATGAAAAGAAAGAGTTAGCTAAGGAGGTTCACCGACTAGCTCGTTTGGAGGTGCAGATTGAAGATTCCGATGAAGGTGGAGCCATTGTCAGAAATGGTCAGTGTCATCTTTGGTGATGGATGTGAAAGAAAAACAAGATAAGGATCCCATCCTTCTCCAAATGAAAGAAGATGTTCAGAAGCAGAAAGTACTGGTGTTCTCAAAAGGGAGAGATGATGTCCTGAGATACCAAGGTAGGTTGTGTATGCTGAATGTTGACGGTCTTAGAGATAGGGTCTTGGTTGAGGCTCATAATGCCAAATACTCTATCCACCCTGGTGCAATAAAGATGTATAGAGATTTATGAGAAGTCTATTGGTGCGGTGGTATGAAGAAGGACATTGCAGGGTTCATATTTAGATGCCCAAATTGCCAGCAAGTTAAGGTTGAGCACCAAAGGCCTTGTGGTGTAGTCCAGAACATAGAGATTCCAGAATGGAAATGGGAGATGATTAATATGGACTTCGTAACAGTCTTACCTCGATCCCTTAGACAACATGATTCAATATGGGTCATAGTAGACAGAATGAGCAAGCCAACTCACTTCCTATCTGTCAAGACGACTGATACAGTTGAGGACTATGCTAGACTCTATCTTAAAGAGGTTGTTAGGCTGCACAGGGTCCCTATATCTATTATTTCAGACAGAGGAGCTCAGTTTATAACAGAGTTTTGGAAGTCCTTTTAGGAAGAGCTTGTTACGAAGGTAAATCTTAGCACAACTTTCCATCCATAGACGGGCAAGCAGAACGGACTATACAGACCTCGGAAGATATGTTGAGAGCTTGCGTGATAGACTTTAAAGGTAATTGAGATGATCATTTACCTTTGATTGAGTTCTCTTATAATAATAATTTTTAGGCTAGCATATAGATGGCACCATATGAGTCTCTTCATGGGAGAAGGTATAGATCACCCATATGATGGTTTGAAGTTGGTGAGGCAGGGTTGATAGGACCTGATCTAGTCCATCAGGCTATGAAAAAAGTGAAGGTTATCTAGGAGAGGCTCAATACAGCTTTGAGCAGACAAAAGTCTTACACAGATGTTAGAAGAAGAAATTTGGAGTTTAAGATAGACGATTGGGAGTACTTGAAGGTATCTCCAATAAGGAGAGTTATGAGATTCGGGAAGAAGGGAAAGCTCAGCCCATGATATATTGGGCCATATCAGATTCTGACAAAAGTGGGTAGCGTTGCTTACAAGTTAGCATTACCAGCAGAGTTAAGTGCTATACTTCCGGTGTTTCATATTTCCATGCTTAAGAAGTGCTTGGGAGATCCCTCTCTAATTGTCCCGATTGAAGATGTTGGGATTAAGGACAACTTATCTTATGAAGAGATCCGGTGCAAATATTAGATCGACAAGTTTGTAAATTGAGGACCAAGGAGATTGCTTCGGTGAAGGTTCTGTGGAGGAACCAATTCGTGGAGGAAGACACATGGGAGGCCGAGGAAGATATGAAGGCCAAGTATCCACACTTGTTCGTTGGACTAAATGAGGATCTTGAACTTTCGTCTTTTCACCTTGAAGATTTATGTTTATTAAGTTAGGAAATCTTGTGGTTTGAGCTAGCTTTGTTCATATCTTTATCATTCGCTGTCGAATGATCCCACGGGGGACATATTGTAACACCTTATGAAATGACAAAAATACCCCTAGAATTGATCTTATACATAACGTGTCTTCCCTTTCTTCGTTTGCAAATTCGAGACTAGATTTGTGATCAGTGCGAAAAATCGAGTAAAAAAATGGTCTCGACTCGACAAAAACTTGAAAAAACATGAATTATTTTTTCCAAAAAAATTCAGAAACAGTGAGGGTCCGTATCCTCTCTGCAACACGGAGAAAATGGAAAGTTACACGTAACGTAGTGTTTTTTCGAAATTTTGACGATGCGGAGAGGACGCGAAGTTACACGTGGTGTTTTTCTGAAATTTCGACGAAAAGTTGAGTTTTGCTAAAATCTGATTTCTAACACTAGTGCGCGACACACACTAGTGTAAATCAGACCCATTTTTCATCTTTTAATAGGGAGAGGTAAAATCGATCTTTCTCATACTCCATACCATAAATTAATTCGTTTTTAAGTTGTAATTAGTTCATAAAACGTATTCCTATTCTATTTTTGTCTTAAAAATAAGAAACCCTTCCCTAAAACCTTAAGTGTACGATTTAAGAACACTAGGGCATTCAAGATTTTCCTTTCAATTCCGTAAGAACTCATTCCAAGGTATGTAAGACCACTCTAAAAGTATTATTTTCAGAATATTTTAGAAATTTTAATCTAGTTTTCATTCAAAAAGTTCAATTTTGGTTGAGATCATATTCATGAAAAAGTATGTGGAATTTTTAGTAAAGTTCCTTTACGTATGCGTAGATTCTTGATGAATATTACAATTCTTGGTCCCTATATGATCCAATTAGAGATTTGTTATCAAGTTTGTATTCATTTATGATCAAGGTTTATATTTGTTGAGTTTCTTGAAAATTTTGATATTGATTCAAGAAAAGAAAAGACTAGTTTGAGCATCTTTTAAGTTCAAAAATGTGTTTTAAATGTTTACCCTTGCAAATTACCAAGAAATCTTGCATATTTTGGGTCATTGAGTTGATTCTAATTATCAGTAAGTTAAAGAGTTCAATGAGAACGCCAAGAAAGGTTAAAGTTGGGCTATAAGATTTCAAGAATTCATTCTTTAAAAGTTATGATCTATATAAAACATTTTGGGAGTAGTATTGAGCATTAATATGGGCGAGAGTTGAATAAATTACTCGAGCTCATAAACTATGTAGCTAGCATAGGATAAGATTATACTACGGTACCTTCCTCTTTAGCCACTGAGATGGCCCAGATTTGGAATAGATCCACTCTTCTAGTTATTCGTCGCTTACCCTGACAAAGTATGGGACGGGTTTGGCAGCGTGGGTAAGACGTTGTATCACCACGAAGCTCATAGTAGTGGTTGTCGGTTAGAGAAACTCCCCAAGCTAAGAGACTATGTTTTACTTATCAATTTCAGCATATTATTTTTAGCATGTTACTTTCAGCATACAAGTATTTATGATTATTGTTATGTCCTTTATGAATTATAAGTAAGTCTTTTGAGATGTATTATGATATGTTATTTAAATATTATGGTCATCTTACATACCATAGATACCACACATTGACATCCTCAGGACCTGCATCATTTTATGATGCAGACGCAGGTGACAGAGTTCCTTAGCAGCCACTTCGTTGAGAACCTGACAACTATCAGCTATTGGTGAGGCCCCTTCTCAGTCCGAGGCTCCTATATTCATGATTACTTCATTTCAGTATTTGCTTTTTGTTCTGGCTACCTGGGGCCTGTCTCAGTAGCTCCTTTCAGACAGTTTTAGTAGAGGTTCCATAGACCATGTGTTAGTATTTCAGTTTCTAGTTCATTTAGATATGACTCATGAGTTTTATGTTCAGCTTATGTAGATAGTTTATAAAGTAGTATGTTGCTTTTATTAAGGTTTTCCACTATCATGGGTCTTCCGCTAAGTAAGTAGCTAGGCCAAGTGGTTCACTTGGGGCCA
>JAOTQR010079505.1:0-10526 GCA_025774065.1 Solanum ossicruentum
AGCAAGGCAATATCAGTTTAAGGTTACAACTTGATAACTAAATGGGCTAACTCTAGCAATTTTCCCGTCATGTCTAATTGATAAAGCATCATATAATATGATGAATTAGTATTAGTTTTAATAGCATTAAGTTCCTTTCTATCATTTGACTAATTAATTACTCTCTTCGTCTCATTTTATGTGGTACTCTTTGAATTGGTACAGGGTTTTAGAGAAAAATAAAGACTTTTGAAACTTGTGGTCTAAAATCATTCTTATATATTTGTATGACCGAGAATCATTTCATTAAAGGTAAAAAGAAAATTTTAAAATTAAATTATTTCCAATTAGAGTAAAGTGACTTTATTTTTGAAACGAACCAAAAAAGAAATAGTACTACATAATTAACTGATGTACATTTTGGCAAAGTCTATTGTAAGAAAATCAACTTACTCAAATATGTTAACTCTTTTGTGTTTTCGACAGCTTTTTTAGTGTTTTGTATCTAGTAATTAGGTTAACAATAGATAAAATAGGAATTCTTTTTATTAGGCTTAAAAAGTCGTCTTCCACTAGAAAATGTTGTAATGTGCATTATGTAACCACATCCCTTTCCCCCAATAGTACTAGCAGGAGCAATGCTCTACCACTTACCTGTATTTATATATACTAGAAGGTCCAGGCCCGTGCGCGCTATAGTTAGGCATGGTGTGAATGTTATGTTCATTATTATAAGTTATGTTACAACTGCAATCTTGTTTTTATTTCATTGGATGCTTAGTATGTGTAAGTGAGGTGTTTTGGCCGGGTAGAACTGTGTCAACCAGAACGCCGCTAAGTAGGAATGACGATTGCATAAGGTAGTTCACAATTATTGGGAAGTGCGTTGTACCAAGTTGGAAGTATGTAGTAAGTGATGGGGGATGAAATTATTGCAGTAAATGTTAGGTAGAATAAGCATTATAACTATTAGCAGAATATTATAATATAGGAAAACATGTGACCCAACTAAAGGTGTTGGATCCATTCTTGGCATAAGTTTTTGGTTTTTTGTGGCTTTCTAGCATGATTGTACATATTACTCCACATAAGCAAGTGCCACATTTCCATCCTTACACCATTTTTATAGCTTGCCAAATGTAGGCTCCGAAGGTTGTTTGATTTGTCAAAGAACCTGTTAGTGAAGGCAATGAACAATGTTACACCGGAGCTAGGATGAACCTCTAACTCGTGCTACATTTAATAGGGGAACTTGGGTATGGTACCTTTGTACTCACGATGTCGCTAGGCGTGCATGTTTTTTCGGTTCCTTAGGTTGGTGACTGCATGTATGGCCGGCAGGAAACTGACCCCCAAACAATGGAAATAATGCATCCCTTCAATTTGGCTGAGTTGTTAGTATGATGGGCCTTCGACTTCCATATTGACCCCAAGTTTGCTTCTTAATATTGGCTTGCAAAAACTTTGAAGTTGCCATTGTAGTGTTCAGAACCCTGAAAACCTAGGGAAGATACCTCTTTCAAATTCCCCACAAAAAGCTAAGGCAGATACCTTCTGCAATTAGACAGTGCACATCATTTTAGGTAGGTCATTGTCATAGTGAAATACGGGCAGAATGAACATTTCGGTAAGTGTAGAAGCAAATTTAAATTTCTAGGTCTACAAATGTTATTTAGTGCCAACTCAATATATCTGAGTTAGGCATGCTGTGTTGAGCCTGTATAGTGTGCAGCTGTAATAGATTGTAGAGATGACATAGTAGTATCTGAAATGAGGGAATTAGTATTCACAGCTTGAGTTGTAAAACTTGCAAATCAAAGGGGCATTGTTCTTTTCACCCGGGGCAGTTGAAATAAATTCGAAATTGTTTACCTAATAAAAAATGAGTGCCCGACAAAGCTGTTACATCTTGTTGGCTAGGTTAGATGGTTCAATGGCCCCAGCGCTGTTGTCTTCCTGATTATCGCTTGTTTGTCCCTCCATGTCCACTGCAGCCTGCCCCCGTGCCTTAGGCCTTTTGTGGTCTCTTTCATTGTCTTGTAGCGAAAACGCACATTCCTTTTCCATCTACTTCAAAATAGTCAAGGCTGACTGAGTAACATTTGAGCTCATCCAAGTTGTTTTCCTCAGTTGAACATAGAATAGCTTATCACCGAGCATGTCTTGTGCGTGTTTAATGTCCAAGAGCTGCCTCAATACACACTGAAGGGTAGTTGCAAAAGTTAAAGCATACTTTGGATGTGTAGTTGTGCAAGTGTTCGTTGCTGAATTCCATGTTAGAAAAGACTTAAGCCCAGGGACAAAGCAAATAAAGTCAGTTGAAAAGGTAACCTTGTCGCAAGTTGTTTGGAAAATATGCACTGCTGGCATAGCGATCAATTTCTCGGCCAAATCCCCTAAGATGAGGGAAGTTGTGGAACCACTTCCGTCAGTGAAATCTACTTGGAAGGTACATCTGTAGAAATGTAGTGTTAGTTATTGAAATATTCTGTGTATGTATTGTATTTGGTGGCCTCGAAAGGTACAGTCAGAAGGAGTATAAAGGATTACCGAGGCACCAGCGTGTTCTTCTTTTGGCATTTGGGGCAACGAAATTCGTGTGATTCTTTGGTGCATTTCTTTTGCTTACACCCTGAACACTCCAAGACGCAGAACTTTTGGAGGTCATCTGGTATGGACATTTTAGCCTCAATGTGGAACACGGCAACCTGTAGCCGGTAAAATAGTCTTATGTGTTATTCTATTTGGGGACCAAATTGTTTGAGGGTCAATGTATGTTAAACTCACTGAAGCTTCTGCAGTAAGTTGTGCTATGGTAATCACGGAATGGGCATCGGGAGGCATTGCAATGGCGGTGGTTGAGGTTGGAGCATGGGCCATGATTCGGGCAGAAAGCCTTTGTTGGTTTGCTTGGGCCCTATTCAGATGACAGTGTAGAGTAAATATGATGGGTACAAGTACATTGGATATGCGTAAAAAGTATATGAACTTTGTACCAGTCCAAAAGCTGTAATGCCTGTGGGTAAGGTGGTTAAATCGCGTCTGCAATGTCAATCCTGTAGTGATAAAATCAGTTGGTGTTAAATGATATTGTAATAGTTGTACTCTGGAGGAATGTTGTAGGCGTAAGATACCTTGGTATGACAAAACACCTATGTTTCTCTCAAGGAGCACGGGCAGCTTTTTTGTGCCTTTTAGTTTATTCTCCACTTCACTTCCTTCAATGTCGTCGAAATCATTCCATAGGGTGAGGAGCAGTTGGTTCTCTCTGTTAGTAGGAAGCAAGTGCCTACTTTTAGTATTAATCGATCCTAATAGTGTAAGGACAATAGTAGTTGTAGTTACCTCTTATCGATCAGAGTAACCTCACGACATCTTGTCTGAGTATGACCAGTATACTTTAAAGGCCTATAATCAAGTATGACGCCAATAAAATCTGCCAATGGAGATGGTAAGCATCTGTTAGTCATTCAAATGGTTGTACGTTGATGTAAGGTGGACTGTGATTTGGTTGAGGGGCATACCTATTTCCACTCCAGGGAAAGGAGTCATCTGCCTTACTTGATCAAGCGACGTGGTGTTTAGTTTTATTGGCGGTGGTTGTGCTATGTCAAGCTGAGAAGTAGGTTTGACATGTTCGACTATAGTGTCCTTGTCTATTACCCAATGAAACTTATGGATAAGTCTACCATAAGTACTCGAGGAAACTTTGACCCTTGCTGCGGAGACCAAATATGCGTAGAAGAGTTGCAGTTTTCCAGCAAAATGTCCAATATCATCCCCATAGATCATTGCGCATATTTGTTGCTCCTGTAAAGACGTTAAAGTTTCGAATATGTACACAAGTAGTCTAATTTGGAGGACAAAGTTGTAATGTTTGTACTGACAGTAAGCTTACTTCTTCATCTTCCAGCAACAGATTTTGAAATTTGATTTTCTTGTCCTGGCTTTGTCGCTCACGGCTCATATCAATGATTTACACTTTACAGGTCCAATCGGGAGTAGACGGTGTAGTTTGGTCAATGCTTAGTCGCACGTCCATCACGCCTACGAAGATGTTTTTAAAATACTATGTGTAGCAAGAGTCAGGAACTTACCCTGGCTTATACATTCAAGTCAGACAGCTATGAATATTCAGTTTAATGAAAGGTGAACTTTGATTATAGCATGCACGCAAACGGTAGGTTTCTGCAACTGTTTGTTTTGATGATGTGTAAACAATTGGCACTTGAATTGTTAGGTATCCCTATTGTTCAGCTGTATATGCTTAGTTAACAATGTTAAAGTTTTATACTGTACAATGTGATGTGTAATTCGGGTAACTGTGGGTATGGCCACCTTGGTTCATTCATTTGGTAGTAATAATGGTAATAATGTTACTGTGTACAGGCGGTGGAACACCTAATTTGAGTCGGAAATATAATGAAGTATGTTGGGTACAATGTAGAGTAAGTGCAGCAATAGTAGGTACATGCAAAACATAGAATGCAATTAGAAGTGGTAGATACGTCTTTGTCTCAGTGCTGGCTACATGCAAAGCAAAATAAACTATACTACATGTTTCAAAGCTTCCTTTTTTCATTCACAGCCTACAGTTGCATAATCAAGCGTCTTATTTTTAGGGAGGTAGTCTTTATATTAATGGGGTATGAGTGCAGAATTAGAGTTTCCAGTTAAAGAAATTGTAGTGGATGTATTGCTTTACTAAAACTTGTTGTCTATATTGTACAACAACTCTATTCACAGTACTTATTAATGGAAGTTAACTGAGGGGAATACTTCAATCATGCATTCAACTATTCCTTATGAATAGGTAATTAACAAACAACTTTCAAGCATGCATTCAACTATTCCTTCTGAATAGGTTATTAAGAAACAACTGCAAGAAGGTAAAAGTTCATACCTAAGTTAAGGAATTGGGCCTTTTTATTGGATTTGGGAGAGCAAGGCAAGCATAAGTCTCCCAATTTATAGAAGGCTTCGTTGGTGCACTTTTCAGTATGGGGAAAGGCAACCTTTCTCCACCTTTCTAAATGCCAATTAAAAGGAATGGAGGGCCAATCATTTGCTGGACACAGAATTGTGGAAGGGTCATTTGTGTATAAGCTATTATCCACGTGGGTAGGTCTGCAATGGGTCATATATGTCCTAAACCAACTTTGGGTATTAGAGTACGTTTTAATTTAAAGTATGTATTTTTAATACTTTCGTTGAAGTCGAATAAGTAAATCATGCTATTACGTCTACAGTAGTATGAACTGTGTATTCAAACATTATTTGGTCTTGGTGATTGACATTTCAAATGTCTGCTAAGTTTGCACAAATGGTGGGATTGTTAAACGCTATTGTTATTACATTAAATGTAACGGTTGATAATCCCTATAAGAAAGTATATTTGAGTGACTTGACAATTTGGAGTATATGTATTGTCGATCTTAAGGATGTAAGTATATGCCTTCAACATTTGTTTGGGGAAGTCTTAAGAATATCTATGCAAGACAAAACATTGGTTTGTACCCAATGTCAACTTTCGTGTTTATTATCAGTTGTCCCCAATTTTGTTAAACTAATGCGTAGTATTGGATGTTTTCCTTAAGTTGTGGATATCAATGATGGTCCAATTGAAGTAATTGTCAATAAGAAAGCCGGCAATAATTGAGAATGTTAATACTTTATATTAATAGTAAGTGTACAATAGTTTGGCACTATCGTTAGTTAAGTTTACCACTAACAACTTATTGACAATTTCTTTTGGGGAATAAATTTCAAGGTCTATCTTACTTTTGGGAATTACGTAGCTGTGGGGAATTGATGGAAGCATTCAACTAATTAACATCACGATTTGCAACATGTAACCTAATTTGGGGCTTTGACTCTTTTCCCTGAGGCTAAATACGGGAAAAATTATACATAAGTTTGTACTAATTTATACATAAAGCATATTTCTCTTAGTAAGTCATTTTTTTTTGGGGACCCATTGTTTTAGTTGTCAACATCATGCAATGCCTAAGGTGTCATTTGTGAATCTACAATATCCTCAGGTATATAGCCAAATAAGTAGTCATAAGTCAGTGGCATAGGTAAAACAACCAGGAATTCAAGTAGGTAGCTGGTATTCACTATATTGAATGGAATTTCAGGGGCAAAAAAGGGCTAGTATTTCACTTCCGATTAATTGTTTAGTGTCTGTTAAACCAAGAATTGGGATTTAAGAGAAGCATATATGGTGAATATCATCATGGGTCATCCAGAAATAGTCGTGCTATGTCTTTCTGCATAGGCATCAGACTGCGTACATCCGGCCCCCCCTTACTCCGCAATGGGCTAGAGCCTTTGAGGCATTGGGGTAATGTTGTTGTTGTTGTTGTATATAAGGTGAATATCATTGTGTGGTCACCGCCTGATAAAGGAAGACTCATACATTTGGATCGATAAAGCAACATCTAGAAGATATTACATGTCAGAATAATTTCACTTGGACAAAGAGAGAGAGATTTAAGTATAATCATGGTCACCTTTGAGTATTGACGATGCATATGACTGTGTGTGTATTTAATATGTAGTATTTAAAATTGAAGGCAGTCAATGATTCCACAGTAAGAGTCATTATAATAGTTGATAGTGAGCCACCATGGATGTTGGACCTCTTTGGCGTCCACCACAAGGTTATTTTCCATGTAAAAGAGGAGTTGAGGTAATTTAAAAGCTGTAAAATAGTGCTACCTTGGGTAGGCTATTTCTTTGAAGTATTGCATCAGAGGCCAAACTTTGTCATTAAAGATAGCTGAAGAGGTGACGACTAACTCATGGTTCAAGTGTTGTAATGTATGCAACATAGTCCAGGCCTTATCAAGGCATATTCGTGGATTTAATTCAAATTAACATGCCATCCATATGAAAGCTTTATTAACTGACATTTAGCTGGCATTTGGTGGATTGACGTGTGGTGTTGTATTTTTGAGAGCATGTTTTTAGTGCTGTAGTTTTATACAAAGAAGTGGTGTAACAGCGGATCTAAAATACTGGCTAGGACACTAGGATGGGCCGTTGGTACCCTTTAAACTTTAATAGTGCCAAAGTTTAGTAGCACTTTGGTGTTATTTTAGACCGTGCAGACAAGCTCAAAATACCTTGGTGTGTCGAAAGTGGTTTCTACTTGTTTGTTTCCCGCTTTTCAACATTTGGCGGGTGGATCCAGCTTGCAGCATCAATGCATTTTTTGTAACCCCAGTTATAACTTTGGGCAGTTTCCGCATTGAAGTTTCAATTAGAATGTTGTTTGAATAGTAAGATGACATTTAAACGATAGTGTGAGGTGAAATATGGAGATAGTAGACGGCCCAACGCCAAGAACTGCCAAGGAAATGGCTGGTAACTGTAAGGGAAGTCCCCAAGTCACCTC
Source organism: Solanum ossicruentum (assembly GCA_025774065.1). Taxonomy (NCBI): domain Eukaryota; kingdom Viridiplantae; phylum Streptophyta; class Magnoliopsida; order Solanales; family Solanaceae; genus Solanum; species Solanum ossicruentum. Next base: position 7,382 of record JAOTQR010079505.1, read on the forward strand.
ATGGACTCCTAATTACAGAGATTGTGTAAGGAATAAACAACTTAGTTGTGAAACACTTGTGGGACAATTAGTATACTCTCTTCATGTACCGAAGGCAGCCTAATGTAATCTAATAAAATAGGCTCACATTGACCCCCATGATAGTAGTGCTGGCTTTGACAGTTGAACTGTTTTAACTTCTGCATCTTAGAAGTAAGTAAATCCTTGAAGGTAGTTCATGGGTTGTTCAGCAACCCCTACTGTCGAAATCTGACAATTGTAACCTAGTTGTTATTGTATCTTACTGAATTTAGCTTACAAAGTATGTAAATTAACAGAAGGAAGCTAAGCAAACATAATGGATATTGCAGTACATATGCTTGAACATTTGTAAATGCCAACACAGTCTGAAGACATAATTTTGTTATGTTACCATTAGCACAATAATTAAAAATAACAATACTTAACATACCTGTCATAACCACAAATTTGGGTCTCCTGTTCTAGCGTTTAATCCTGAAAAATCATTAGCGATAGAAGTCGACTGCGAAATTCCAGGGGAAATCGTTTAATTAAACAGCAAAGTTTTATATGAGCTTAATCTAAGTAATTATTGAATAGGGCAAAGTTTCACCTCTATGCTTCTATTATAGAAATCCATGATTTGTTGTAGCCCTAAGTGTTTAGTATTGAATAATACTCCTTTACACAAGTTGTACTAAAATTGTGACAGTTGGAGGTTTTTTAGTCTGTTTAATGTTAGAATACCATATGTAATTTCAGAGACCCAAGTTTATGTTACATCACAATTTGAAGCACCTGTAAAAGGAGTTGTTACCATAGTAATGGGGTTCCTCCCCTCCCCCCAATTGCCGCAATGTGTAACTGTAGTCGTCCATTGTTAGGAATGTTGGTGAACTGAAACTCGTTTACTTATTGAACGCTTTTTTAAAGATTTCCTCGTATACAATATTATACGTTGAGTGGTCATTTGTATCTTCTATTGTAGGCGGCCGTATTAGAACTTTTACTTCTGGGGATTTTTTCACCCTAGATAAAGCGATGTAAAGTTGGCCATATGAGAATACTGATTCACGCAAATAAATTCCAACAAAATCTAATGTTTGCCCTTGGGCCTTGTTTATTGTCATTGCAAAACATAGTTGAATTGGAAATTGGGTTCGTTTAAAAGCAATAGTTATTTTCTCTTCTGCAGAGACTAATAATGATATTCGTGGAATAAATACATGTGTGTTTGAAAGTCACCGCTAGCAATAGTAGCACTAATAAAATGTCTGTCAAAGTTGTGACATAGTAATTGTGTTCCATTACATAGTCCTTCAAAAGGGTTTAAATTTCGCAATAGTATAACGAGGAAATTTTTCTTCAATGTGAATTTATATGGTGCTAAATTAGCTGGATTTAAGGTGTGTAAAGAATCTTCAAATTGACATTGATCAGCTGGTTCTATTGTTTCATTAATAGTTGTATAAGCTGTAGCCTCATTAGGAAGTTGATGTATAAGCATATCATTTATTTCATTTACAAAGTCATTTTTCATTGTTAAAATAACTCATAAAGTGATGGACGTTGTATTTGAGAAAAAAGTCTTTATGTTAGGGTAAGTTTCTTTGAATAGGTGATTTAAGGATTGTATTTCTTCTGTATAAGGAATAATTAGATTCCGGGGAAGCTCTATTTGGCCTTTCTCATCAGTAATTTCTTCTCTGTTTTCGATGCACATTAAATATTCGCAGAACAAAGGATCTTCTTTTGCTCTCATATTTTCGGTTAAGGATAGCTTCTCAAGTTGATTCCAGATGTTGGAATACAGCAGGCTCTCAAGTACAAAGTCTTCCCTTTTCCCATTTCGTACAACAGAAAGTGTTTGGCGAAAGTCTCCTACAAAGACTACCACCTTTCCTCCGAATGAATTAGGATTGCCTGTTAAGTCTCTTATAAGAATATCCAAAGTTTGTATCATTTTTTTTTCCATTGAGACTTCATCCCAAAGAATTAATTTTGAATCGCGAATTAGAGTTGTTAATGAACTTTGTTGTAATATTGCAAGTAAAATTATTGTTAATATCAATTGGAATTTTGAAGAGTAAATGTGCAGTCCGGCTGCCTGGGAGAATCGATGCAGCAACTCCTGAGCTTGCAGTTGCTAGAGCCACAAATCCTTTGGATCAAACATCTGCTAACAAAGCTCAGTATAAAAATGTTTTCCCAGTTCCTCTGGGTCTGTCAATAAAGAAAGTTCCTGATTTATTAGATTAAACCCTATGAAGTATTTCGTTAAATGCCTTTTGTTGTTGTGCATTTATCTTTGTCCGCAAAAGTAGATCATCTTCAGCTAATATTAGATTCCTTTCAAATTGAACCTCTTTTGCATCGTTTGTTATGGTGGAAGGTATGCTATTGTCGGGAACAAAATTGTAGTCTTTTACATTGTTTCCCGTTGAGTGTAAAACTTCATTGTTGTAATTTATAATTGATTCGGTAATACATTTTGAGGTCCATTTAGAATTTCTTTTAAAATCTTCAGACACTGAATCTTCAAATATTTGCCATCCGGGTTGCAGTATACCAATACTGTTGAAAATAAACGTCGTAAACTATAAGGTATTTGATACATTACTGCTTCATACATACATTCTATTAAGCTTTTATCAGAATGCAGTGAGCATCTTCATTCGGAGCTTCTCTAAATGTTGCACAACATATTCCATTAACTGTGCGAAGATCTTCGTATGATGTAGGGGCTCTTACATTACATAAAAGTAATCTTAGGTAGTATCTTTCTCCTTCTGTCGGATGAAAGTAACAATTCTACGGATAGCATTACTATGTCGTTGTCGGCATGACCACATCCTATCTGATAGTGACCAAACAAAATACTGTGGGAAATCTTTATAGAGTAAATTTAATTTGATAGCATTTTGATGGGTTTTATTCATTTCAAAAAATTCAGTTAACATTGTGTGCCGGATCATTGGATTATTTAGAATTTGGTTGACAGTTTGAGTGCTTTCGAAGGACACATATTGATGCCCTTCTAAATGTAGCTGTAATTGGTATACAAGTGGTGTCATTTCACCTATAGGAAAAGCGAATAGATGCCAAGCCGCCTCCGGGGGGGGGGGGGGGGGGGGGGGGGCTGCGT
>JAOTQR010079506.1:0-10523 GCA_025774065.1 Solanum ossicruentum
TCAACTATGGTTATACGTACGTAGAAGACATCCTTAGGCATCTTTACATATACACTTCAATATTAATTCATAGCCCCAAGTCAACCAATTTCTCCTAAATTCTCACACTTCAATCCCATCTCCACAATTATAACCAAGAAGCTCAAGGAAACAAGATAATTAAATTGGAGACTTACTTGGTATTGTCTTCTTCTCCTTTGCTCTTCTTCTCCCAAGCTTTCTCTTCTTCTTTCTCCATCTCAAAATCTTTCTAAGTGTAAGACCACAAAATGATATAACAGAGGGTATACATAGAAATTGATCTTTTTAAAATTGCAACATAAGGGCCTCTAGTTAGCCCATTGACCAATTAAGTCCCAAACTTTTCTTTTTTAATCCAATTAAGGACTTCCGACTTCAATTTAATTTTTATCCGCCAAATTCACTTGATTCCATGCTCCCGCACCTTAAGTTAATTAAATTTAAAATATACCTCAATCCCAATAATTTTCTGAATCAGTAATTGACCTTCATTAAGTTAATTACGGGGTCTAACAACTATCTATTCATAACATTTCATAATAAATTGAGCTTTTCCTACTACTCATAGCATCTCATAATGAATTGAGATATTCTATTACTCTTAACATCTTATTATAAGTAAGTGTTTTTTGCATCTTTTTCTCCACCATCTTGAGTTTCAGGTACTTAATAAAGCATTACAATTGGTAGTATATTTCTAGGTTTCGATTGTTATACTCATATTTTGATTACAAATGATATTGTATTTTCCTTTTTATACTCTGCAATAATTACTACAATCATTACTCTTTTTAGATTTAATTTCATTAATATTTATGAGTCTGAGCCGAAGGAAGATTTTGTAACTTCTTTGGGTTGATCATTATGTGTTCTAATATATGTATTAGTTTTTTTTATGCATAATATTCAATTATACGTGATAAATATTTTTATTATATGCATATTCATATATGTTGAAATATGTATTTTTCTTCCAATTAAACCATTATATATGTCATTAAGGTAGTATGCAAAATTTTCCAACCTTAAATTATGAGGTTCTTTTTCCTTATGCTTTTTTTTCCATAGCACAAAGAAAGTTCAATGATATATATCTCATGTTGAAACTTTTTATATGCATTGCAAAAATTGTATTAAATATTTTTGGATAAATGTGCAAAGCACATTCCCAAAGTAATAAAAAAAAGTACATAGCAAATACAAAATTATTGCATTAACACTTTTAACAGAAATTAATCTCTGTAGTATTAAAAACGAACACCTGACCATTAAGATCACTGCCAAGTGACAAATCTTCACAATAGTAGAAAGTTAAACACACCAGCTAGTCTCTATAAAAACTGTTCAATCTGTCATCAGAAAGATATATAAAGCGCACCAGAGTAAATAAAATCATGCCCTGCAAGACACAGAATATATTCAATTTCAATGAGCACAACTTTGAAACAAAACAAAAATGCGAAAAAACCCAAATACATCAGGTAGATAAGCAAACTCACTACGTCAAGTAAAGCAGAAGAAACCGTGAGCCTTTTATTTGGGTTTTTGAAAGCAAATATTTTGGAAAAGCATTTATAGCACCAAATATATCAAGGACAATAGTTGTTCTGGAAGTTCCTTTAGCAAATTTGGTACATAATGACGACCAACCATTAGATAAATGGATATGTAACTAGCCTTGGTTCTCTCTGCTGACTTCATAAAGCACAACATCAAACAACCGTAACAAGATTGGGTGTAACAAAATCATCCTCAAAATAGAGGAAAGACACAAAGCAATGAAATATTGTTAAAGTATGTTAAGATTTGTCACAAGAACGAGTGACCATGAATTTCCAGTCTTCAACTTCCACAGCAGCAGTTCAAACATTACTGGACGACCTCAGTTCAATAAAGCTTCATATGTATCAGCTAGAACATGCATCACTCGTCAAGCACCAAGTAAAAACTTCAACTAGCATCAATGCTACTCAAAATTGTTACACAACACGCTACCATCTCAAGATCTAACTGGTACACCTTATAGTTTTTACAATCAAAATCCTAACAAGATACCTTCCCATAGGGCAGGCTATAATAAGGGAGCCATAAGAAAAATCTCCAATAGATTGGAATAAATACATCACTAATTGGGAGAACAAATAAGTTCCTCATTAAGATATCTAATAAGATGATATTTGAAAACAATCAGGCCATCAACAATGAAGATATTGCTAAATATTAAAAGAGACAAGTAAATATAACAGAGACTCAAGCAAGTGCATTAAGTAAATAGAAAATGATGGTTAGCAGTTTTACCAACGCTAATTAATTGCAGCTTATGCAATGCTAATGAATGATTACATAACATTTCACAACAATTTAGTTGGATCACCAATTAATCCTTGAAACGCTGGATATGGTAATGGCTGATCAATTATTATTTAGAAGCTTACACTGAAGAATTCAGACTTATCCAACTGCCGCAAATAGGTGATACATTTCAAGTACAATTATTTCCCAAAAGTTTCAGGATTAAATATATTTATATATTATATATATATGTGTCAGAAAAAACTCACTCCAATTTATAAAGAATGACCTGATTTAAATGAGCATGGAGTTTACAAAAATCAAAAAAAACATCTCCATTTATTTATCTAAATTAATTCAATTTATTTATTGTAAATTAAGTGTACCAAAATGTTATTTAATCTTATAATCTTTGTAACACCCCGTAAAATTATCGAAACGCCTCTAATATGTAATCATGCATATAAGCGTCTTCCAAAGCTCCAATTAGAAATCCGAGAATGAATTTGCAATCACTGCGGAAAATCGAACCGGAAAGTGGTCTCAACCCGATTTAAGAGCATCCGGATTGAAAAATAATTTTCGCTAATTAATGGCAAAATAGTGCCTATTCGCGCCCCTGGTGCGATGTGGAGGGGGGCGTGGAGCAACACTTCTCCTTTTTTCTTTTAATTTTTTTATGGGTATTGAAATTTCCAAACAATGGCAAAAATGTACTGGTCCGTGCCCTGGCGCGTCATGGACCACTACATCAGTTTTAAAAAATTTTCTTTTAATTATGGAAAGGGTATCTTTTGTATTTTCAACTCATTTTTAAGTCTTAAAATGTGTTTTAGAGTTTGTTTATTAGCATCTCATATTTTTCTTAAGTTAAACTTACTTTCTGAGAGGGGAGAAGAAGAAAGGGTTGAGGGTTTCTAGTGGGTTAAGATTTCCTGGAAGATTGGAAAAAACTTCATTCTAGGTATGTAAAGGCTACCAAGAATATGGAATTGTTCTTCCATGTGCCCCAATACATGTAGTAGGATGATAGTTGATAGTTGAGAAGTTTTGAATTGTAATTCTTGAAAGGTATCTTGGAAATCTATATTTAATTCTTACATATTATCTTAAATTGATGATCATCACGCTTTAGATTGATTATTTTCATGCATTATTATATGATTATGTAGTTACACTACATGAATTCTCATCTAAAGACTTCAAGAACGAACTTAGGGGTAATGCTAGAGCCTTGATTGTCTGATGTGTTGATTGTTGGAATCTGAGTCCTGAGATGAGTGTATTGATGAAATAGATGGAATTAGTGTTCGTAAAGTCTAAATGAGGTTGAACCTTAGTTTTGATGAAATAATCCAACTCTTCGAATTGATAGATGATGAGATGAGGTGAGTGTTCTTGCTCGTAAGGGCTGGGTGATGGAAATTCTTGTTATATTGAAAGACTTATGAGCATATTGAGTCCCTGGGGGAGTATTAGCATGGAAATGGGTAAGAGTGGGTCATACTCGCACTCATTAACTATGTCACCAGCATAGCAGAGGATTGGGCCGTGAAAGCAGATGATTTCCTTGCCCCACAGAAGGTTTGACAAACTTCTTTGGGATCCCCGATAGACTTATCTTGTACCCCAACAAGGTACTGTATGGATGTGGCAATGACATCTCTTTGTTGTATCATTACCGACTTATAGGTGGTGGTTGTTAGGTATAGAAACTCTTAGATAGGTTTCATGATGGTAGTACTCTAATGTTGATATGATAGTGCAATGTTTGATGGATAGTGATGTGATAGAGACTGTTTCTTGCTCTGAGTTGAGGACGAGTAATTGATGAGCTATTGATGTTATGTATTATTTACTTTAGCCTATTTTACATACATAACATTTCACGCACTAACACCCCTTTTGGCTATGTATCATTTAATGATATAATTCTGTAGATAGAGGACTTCAGCAGCCTAATCGTTGAGGCACACGAATTTCCAGACAAAGACTTGGTGAGTCCTCCCTTGCTTTTGAGAACATATTTATCATTCATTTATCATGAGTTATTGGCTTTGATTGTGGTAGTCATGGCCTGTCATGGTAACATCTTAGACAGTAGTTATAGAGGCTTCATGGACGTAGATTGATTATGGTTGATGTCGGGTTTCTTTGCGTTCTTTCTTTCTTTATATGGAGATTGTTTTTTTAATTCTTAGCTTATGTTTTGATAGTGATAGTAATGGTGATAGTTATGTAGCTCAATAATAGATAGCCATTTCTTCATTATCTTCCACTAAATGAACTGATTGAATGAAGGTGATGAGACTAGATGGTCCGCTTCGGGGCTAGCAATAGTCTCCGAGTACCAGCTACGCCTGGGATACTCTCCCAAGGCGTGACAAAGTTCGTATTAGAGCATAGTGTTTTTGAGTGTCCTAGGGAGTATATGAAGCCATGTCTAAAAGAGTCTTGTTTATGGGTGTATTGTGCACCATACTTCATAAGAAGGAGGCTATAAGACATTAGGAAGTGTTACCCTTCTTCTATGATCGAGATTCAAATGATAGAGTTTAACTTTATGGAAATCTCGTTTACCTCGTGCTTTATAGGTTTACAGAAAATGCTTCCAAAGAGGTCAATCGCTTAAAGAGATGTCACGGCCATCTACTGAGAATACCCAACCTGAGGCCCCAGTTCAAGCTGAGGCAAGGTGATAGGGACAACCTGCTAGGACTGCCGAGTTCCCATAGGCGCTTCCTGCCCAGCCCCAGCCAACTCCTACTACCAAGGCAGAGTTTAGGGGAGCCATCACTATGCTGACCCAGTTGGTGGCCTCCCAGGGTAATAACCAAGGCCCTCAAGCTCCTAATTCTAGCTCACAGAAGCCCTCAGTTGCCACAAGACTTAGAGACTTCTTAAGGACAAACCTGCCAGTGTATATGGGGTCGAAAGTAGAAGAGGATCTTCAGGACTTCATTGATGAGATATATAAGGTTTGAAGGTGATGTACGCTGATGAGATCGAGGGAATTGATCTTGCCTCCTACCGGTTGAAGGATGTTGCTAATGTGTGGTACAATCAGTGGGAGGAGAGCAGAGGTGAGAATGAGGAGCCTGCAGCATGGGAGGAGCTCGAGACCGCCTTTCTTGGCCATTTCTTTCCTCAAGAGTTGAGAGAGGCGAAAGTGGATGAGTTTGTGAATCTGAAGCAGGGAGGGATGATTCTGAAGGAGTATAGCCTCAAGCTTATTAAGCTATCTAAGTATGCTCCAGAGATGGTGCAATACATGATGGAAAGGATGAGGAAGTTGTGTCTGGTCTGGGCAGACATGTGTAGAAAGAATGTAAGGCAGCTTTGTTGATTCCTTGCATGGACATCTCCAGAATAATGGTGTATGCCCAACAAATAGAGGAGGACAAAAACAGAGATAGAGAGTAGCAGATGAACGAAAAGCAAAATTAGTGGGACATGAGCCTAGCCCACAGAGACAGAATAAGGGTGACAAGTCCTACTTTTAGAGGAGATCATCACATCCCACACCGATGGTAGCGAGTACGCCCATTCAACCAAACATGTACGATTAGAAATCTCTGGGTGCTCAATCTTAGGCCAGTATAACCCAAGGCCAAGGCATGAGGGAAAAGCCACCGTGTGGCAGGTACGGTAAGCTTCATCTGGGTGAGTGGCATATGGGAAGAGATGTTTGCTATTCGTGTGGACAAGATGGTCACTTCAGCTAAAAGGGTTAAAAAAGGAGATGAAGTGAAGAGAGTAGTAGACCACAGTCATCCACAGCTGCTCCAGCGGTAAATCAGTAGAGGGGTGCTACTACTGGTATAAGAGGCGAGACGAACCGCCTTTATGCTATGGGTAATCGACAGGATTAGGAGGCTATGATAGAAGTGGTTACGGGTATGCTTTGAGTCTTTACCTTTGATTGTTATGCATTGCTTGATCCGGATTCCCTTTGTCTTTTGTGACCCCTTATATGGTTAGTTAGTTTGGGATCCTTCCTGAGTGTTTGCTTGAACCATTTGCTATTTCTACTCCTACTGGTGAGTCTATCTTAGCTAAGAGAGTTTACATAGATTGTGTAGTCTCCATATATCGTAAAGACACCTTAGCTGACTAGGTAGAATTGGAGATGGTTGATTTCGATCTGATACTTGGCATGGATTAGCTTCATGCCTGTTATGCTTCTATTGACTGTAAAACCTGAATTATTAGGTTCCAATTTCCTAATGAACCTGTTCTAGAGTGCAAGGGGAGTGTTGTTGCACCTAAGGGCAAATTTTAAGAGTAAGAAAATTGATTTCCAAAGGTTGTATTTACCACCTCGTGCGAGTTAGGTCTGATGATGTTGAATCTGCTACTCTTGAGTCAGTCCTGATTGTGAATAAGTTTCCTGAGGTGTTTCCTGATGATCAGCTCGGACTCCCTCCTAATTGGGAGATTAACTTTGGGATTGATGTCCTTCCCGAGACCAAACTCATTTCAATTCCACCTTATAGAATAGCCCTCGCAGAGTTGAAAGAATTGAAAGAACAGTTAAAGGACTTGTAAGAGAAAAGTTTCATAAGGACTAGTGTCTCTCTTTGGGGTGATCCTGTCCTATTCATTCGTAAGAAAGATGGGTCCCTCGGAATGTGCATAAACTACGGACAACTGAGCAAGGTCACTATAAAGGACAAATATCCTCTTCCCAGGATAGATGATATATTTGACCAACTTCAGGGAGCCACTTATTCCAAGATAGACCTCAGATCGGGTTATCATTAGTTGAAGGTGAGGGAAAGTGATACCCCAAAGACAACCTTTAGGATGCGGTATGCCAACTTTGAATTCTTGGTCATGTCCTTCGGGTTAACAGATGCACCAACATCATTTATGGATTTGATAAACAGGATATTCAGACCCTACCTTGATATGTTCATGATCGTGTTTATTGATGATATTCTGGTATACTCTAAGGATGAAGAGGAGCATGTTGATCACCTTAGAGTCATTTTGCAAGCACTCAAAGACCATAAGTTGTATGCTAAATTTTCAAAGTGTGAGTTTTGCCTCATGTCTGTGGCTTTCTTAGGCCATGTTATTTCGCAAGATGGTATTCAGGTGGATACTCAGAAGATTGAAGCGGTTAAGAACTGGCCTAGACCACCCTCTCTGACAGGAATAAGAAACTTCTTGAGCTTAGCAGGCTACTATCATAGATTTGTCAAGGGCTTCTCTTCTTTGTCAGCACCATTAACTAAGCCAACCCAGAAGAAAGCCAAGTTTTAGTGATTTGAGGAACGTGAAAAGAGTTTCCAAGAATTGAAGACTAGATTGACTATATCCCTAGTTTTGACTTTACCCGAAGGGACGGGAGACTTCGTGATATATTGTGACGCATCAAGAGTTGGGTTGGGGTGTGTACTCATGCAGAGAGGGAAGGTGATAGCTTATGCTCCTAGACAACATAAGATCCATGAGAAGAATTATCCGACTCATGATCTCGAGTTGGCAGTGGTGGTATTCCCACTTAAGATTTGCCGTCACTATTTGTATGGAGTGCATGTGGACATGTTCAATGACCACAAGAGCTTGCAGTATGTATTCAGCTAGAAAGATGTCACACTACGGTAGAGGAGATGGCTAGAGTTGTTCAAGGATTATGATATGAGCATTCTCTACCACCCAGGTAAGGCTAACATTGTTACTGATGCTCTTAGCAGGATGTGTATAGGTAGCACCGCCTATGTGGAAGAAGGAAGGAGAGAACTAGCTAAGGAAGTTCATAGATTAGCACGACTAGGAGTGCAAATTAAGGAGAACAGTGAGGGCAGAGTTAATATTCAGAATCGTTCTGCTTTAGGCTTAGTGTCAGAAGTGAAGGAAAAACAAGACCAAGACACTGTTTTTGAAAGAAATGGTTCACAAGCAGAAGGTGTTGGTCTTCTCCAAAGGGGGAGATGGGGTGTTAAAATACTAGGGTAGACTGTGTGTGCTCTCTATTGATGGTGTTCGAGACAGGGTCATGGCTGAAGCTCATAGCTGTAGATATTCCATCCATCGTGGCTATACCAAGATGTACCACAAATTGAGAGAAGTCTATTGGTGGAATGGGATGAAGAAAGACATTGTCAAATCTGTCTCTAAGTGGGCCAATTGTTACTAGGTTAAGGTTGAACATCAGAGACCGTGTGGTTTAGCTCAGAATTTTGAAATTCCTGAGTGGAAGTGGGATGGGATCAACATGGATTTCATTACTGGCTTCCTAAGATCTAGAAAGCAACATGATTTGATGTAGGTGATCATGGACAGGATGACTAAATCAGCCCACTTTTTGGCAGTCAAGACAACTAATACAACTAAGATGTATGCTCGACTATAGATTCGAGAGATTGTAAGGTTGCATAGGGTTCCCTTATCTATTATCTCGGACAGAGGAGCTCAATTCACCTCTCAATTTTAGAGATCTTTCTAGAGGGGTTTGGGAACGAGGGTGAACTTGAGCACAACTCTTCACCCTCAAACAGATTGGCAGGTAAATCATACTATTCAGACCTTGGAGGATATGTTGAGAGTGTACGGTATTGACTTCAAAAGGAATTGCAACGATCATCTACCATTGATTGAGTTTACGTACAACAATAGCTACCATGCCAGCAATCAGATGGCCCCTCATGAGTCTCTATACGGGAGGAGATGTAGATCATTGATTGGCTAGTTTGAGGATGGCGAAGCCAAATTGATCGGACTTGACCTTGCCCACCAGTCCATGGAGAGGGTAAAGGTCATCAGAGAGAGGTTGAAGACAACACAGAGTTGTCAAAAGTCTTACACGGACGTGAGGAGAAGAAACTTGGAGTTTGAGGTGGATGATTGGATATAGTAAAAGGTGTCACCCATGAAGGGTGTCATGAGGTTTGGTGGGAAGGCAAAGTTGAGTCTGCATTATATCGGACCATACCAGATCATAAGAATGATTGGGAAGGTTGCGTATGAACTAGACTTGTCTTCCGAGCTAGATGGAGTTCACCCAGTGTTCCATATGCCAATGTCAAAGAAGTGTTTGGGAGATCCGGCCTTTGCAATTCCTGTTAAGAGTATGGGAGTGAATGATAGTCTATCTTATGAAGAAATTCTAGTCAAGATCCTTGATTGACAAGTTCGGAAGCTGAGAAATAAGGAGATAGCCTCTGTTAAAGTCCTATGGAGAAAGTAATTCTTTGAGGAAACTACGTGGGAAGCTGAGGAAGCGATGAAACTCAAATAAACCGCACTTATTCATGCCAAATGATGATGATTTGAAGGTAAATGTTCTTATCGTTAATGTTATTGAATGTCTCCTTTCATTGAGTTGATGCATTTATCTAATTCTATTCCCGAGTCTAAGATAGAGATAGATAGGTGATGGATAGTTAAGAGTTTGAGAGTTTTCGAGTGAGGAATGAGATGAGTTTTGAGTTTAATCATGCTTTTATTAGACCTGTACTCATCATTCGAGGACGAATGATCCCAAGGGGGAGATGATGTAACACCCCGTAAAATTTATAAAATGCCCCTAAAACATAATCATGCGGAAAACATGTCTTCCAAAGCTCCGATTGGAAATCTGAGACCAGATTTGCGATCTGCGCGAAAAATCATGTCGGAAAGTGGTCTCCACCCGATTTAAGAGCAATCGGATCAAAAAATAATTTTAGCTAGTTAATGGAGAAACAGTGTTTATTCGTGCCCATGGCGCGACATGGAGAGGGCGCGGAGCAACACTCTCCTTTTTTTAGTTTTTCAACGAGAATTGAAATTTCCAAAAAATGATGAAAATGTACTAGTCCACACCTCCGGCGTGTCATGGACCTAACCCATTTTTAAGTCTTAAAACGTGTTTTAGGCTTCATTTATTAGCGATTTAGGGTTCAAAACCCATATTTTTCTTAAGTTAAACATACTTTCTGATTGAGGAGAAGAAGAAAGGGTTGAGGGTTTTTAGTCCAGGTCAAGATTTCTAAGAAGATTCGAACAATCTTCATTCCAGGTATGTAAAGGCTACCCAGAACATGGAATTGTTCTTCCATGTAATAGAATGATAATTGATAGTTGACAAGTGTTAGACCCCGTAATTAACTTAATAAAGGTCAATTGCTAATTTGGAAAATTGTAGGGATTGAGGTATATTTCAATTTAATTAACTTAAGGTGCGGGAGTATGGAATTAAGTGAATTTGGCGGATAAAAATT